>JAHKKF010527253.1:0-10678 GCA_019740295.1 Labeo calbasu
CGTTCTCTGGTTTCTAGTTCCTTGTGTTTTTGATTCCCTCGCCTGGCTCCCCGTTTTCGACTGTTCGCCGCCTGCCTTCGGATTATCGCTCGTTATAAGGACTATTCTCTCGTCTCTCCTGTTACTGTTGATTTGACCCTGCCTGTACGACCATGTATCTGTCTCGTCCCAATAATAAAGGCTCGCAAATGGATCCGCTCGCCTCTTGTCCGTTTCTCCCTGTTACAGTATCATTAGCAATCCTATATAAGTTGTATTCAGTTCAGTGTTTTTCATTCGATCTTAAGGTTATGTTGGTGTGTGTTTCCCTGCCGGTCCTGTCTGGAGTTACCTATGTGGATTTTATTAAAGACTTGTTGTTATATTTCGTCTTTGTACGTCTCCTTCTACACACAATCGTGACACAGATTTCATTGGTAATTTCAGAGAAGCTGAAGTGCAGGGTGATGTCATCAAAATAGTTGATCCACATTGGCAGAAGTTAGAGACTGTAAGTTTTGAATGTATATATCTTGTAAATGCAAATTTTGTCATTGTTTTGGAGCACACTAGCTTATAGATTACCTTAAGGCTAACATATTCATACTAAAAGACCAAAAAACTGATTTCATGGGACTTTAACAACATACAACTTACATAAACAGGTTGTGGTCAGGACTTCTGTTGTTTTATATTAATATATTATATATTTTAAAAAATAATAATAATATATATATATATATATATAATAAAATAGATCGCTTAATATTTACTGTGTAATATGCTAAAAGTCCAGCACTAAAAGATAGTAACATTCATTTAGGATTATATCTTAACAGACAATCAGAGATATGAGAAGGTGCCAAATTATGCAATGCTTTATAAACTAAAATAAGAATCTTAAAATCAATCCTTTGGTGCACTGGTAACCAATGTAATTCCATTAAAACTGGTGTAATATTTTCTCGTTTCTTCAATTTCATTAATACTCTAGCTGCTGCATTTTGTATCAGTTGCAGCTTAACTATAGAACCCTTAGGTAAACCAATATACACAGCATTGCAGTAATCTAGTCGAGAGAAGATAAATGCATGAATTAGTTTCTCAGCATCATTAAAAGATAACAAAGGACGAATCTTGGCAATGTTTCTTAAATGATAGAAACATGTTTTTGTAACTTGGTTAATATGAGACTTAAAACTCAAATCACAGTCCAAAATGACACCCAGGCTGTTTACCTCTTTTTTACATTAGCTAAGAAACCCTATTCAGCTTCAATCCTCTCCCGCTCAGGTTTTTTACCCACAATAAGAATTTCAGAAAAAAAAATTTATTCATCCAGTTTACAATGCTGGACAGACAGTTGGACAAATTTTTGATTACAACAGTGTCTTTTGGCTCAACTGATACATATAATTGTATGTCATCAGCATAAAGATGGTAATTCATATCATATTTCTGAATTATGCTCCCCAGAGGAAGCATATATAGTAAAAACAAAACTAGCCCAAGGATGGAACCTTGTGGAACACCATAAAATATATCATCTCTCTTTAATGTACAATCACCTATATTCACAAAAAATGTCCTTTTTGTAATGTATGATTTGAACCAGTTTAAAACGTTACCAGAGAGACCTATACGTTTTACCAATCTATTTATCAAAATACTGTGGTCAACCGTGTCAAATGCTGCGCTTAGATCCAAAAGGATTAAAACTGATGCATTACCTTCTGACTTAAACATAGACAATCTTATATAAATGCACACATCTTAACTATACATTACAATCAAAGGCTTTTTACATGACACTGAACCTAATGCTGCACATAACCTTTTTTCGATGTTCATCCATGCAAAAGTAAACCACTCCCTTTTGTCCTAATAGAATATAATCCTTTTCACCCATGGGTCGCGTTGTCCCCCCTCCTTGCTAAATCGAGTGATGATTTTATCCACCACGCTGCGATGTTTTGTCTGCTTCAGCGAGGTGGGGGAGGACGAGTTATATTTATGATAATGATAGTTTGTCAGTTCTAAATCAGGACACTAAAATTGATTTAAGCAAAGCCTTAAATGTTCACAGGCTTTAAGCTCTTTTGCTGCACAAAATTCTATTTCTCATGCATTTCTGTTCCTGAACCAACGTTTTAGTTATGTTTTGTTACAACAGTGTTCACACTCTTAAGATTAAAACATGGTTTAAGTATAGCCTTCCACTCACCTCAAAGTATAAATATTCCTAATTTTGAAAGTTTCCAAAGGGTACGCAACACCAGCTCTCAGTGATCTGAAACCGCTCATCATTCCATACATAGAAATGTCTCTCCAGTCTATTATTTACTGTTTTCAGCTTTCTTCCGTCACAGTGACATGTGAGAATGTTATGGATGTTCTGTCTGCTCATTCATGACTAATAGGCCACTCTGACCATGACCCTCATCTGGTGGCTTTTTGGAAAAAAAAAAGAAGTTTTGGTTTTCATGGACATCTATGTTTAGAGTATATGGATGTATCATCAGTGCAGATCTTTACGATCAGGCCTAGAAAAGCAAACTTCTACATTTAGCCAATATTTGCATTGTTTATTATATCAGGGAAAATGGATGGATATGGATCATCCACAAAAAAAGTAAAATCTCCCACACCTGGCTCTTCACACACCTGCTTTTCTGTCATGTGACCCCATGACCTGATTCTCTCCACTATTTAGTTCTCTTGTCTTTTGCTCTCTGTTCTCTCCTGTCCTAACAGATTTCCCTCCCTCTCGCTCTCTCCATCCCAGGCTTTATCCTTTCAGCCCTGATCTCACTTCATCCCCTCCAATCCTCATCTGCCCATCACAAAAGCATCACAGAGTTTACAGCGAGAGAGAGAGAGAAAGAGAGAGATCAGAAGGTGCGTAACGCAGAAAACCTGAATGAACATTGTCCCGAGAAAAAGGCAAGTGTATAGAGAGTGGAAAAGGAATAGGAGATACAGAGTGGAGAAACATCCCAGAGGAACAGGTAAGTGTAGTTTTGGTCTGTTATACGTTGCTACTGCTTTAGTTTTCACTTACGAATATGGCATCGTAAAAATATGACCATGAATTACACTAGGAAATATTCACTTTAAATCAGAACGGAAACATGTCAATTTGTTTTATGAGTTAAATCTTGGTGCTGTAGCGACATTTTCAGTAGCATAAATGCTTTTAAGACATCAGAAGAGGCAAGATATTGAATAAAAATTACATTGGTACAGAATTACGATGTATAGTTTCTTTATATTGTGATAAATGCTTAAAAAAGAGCATATTTAAGAAATATTTTTAATGATTTAAAACGACCTAATAATTAACCATAGTGTAATGAATCGGCTAGAGATTATAAATCATATTTAGGTTCTGCAATAGTTTTAGGACTTTTTTTAACTATAAAAATTGGAAATGACCAACTATGGCAGATTGTTCTTTCAACAAAGTAAACTGCCGAAGCTCAAATTCAAACGATGGCTAGGCCACACTTTCACACCAATTCCCAGCTCTCTCTTTCTTTCTCTCTGTTTCTATCCATCTCTCCCCCTCCCCATCTCTACTGTAGCTCTTATCCAGATGCAAAGAGCAGTCAATAATCGGATGAGAGCAGATTTGATTCAAAAGGCCTCCCTTAAAATCTCAGCAGTGTGGATTTAAACTCACTCTCTCCTGCCTGTCTCTCTCTCTTTCATTAGTCTCTTTCTGGTTATGGCGTTTGGTGCTCAGTCTTGTTGGTAATAACATTCCCTTGCTGTTTAATTTACATTGACGACAAGTACAAAAATTCCAGGTATGGCGTTCACCTTGAGTTCCCTGATGCCCATTACAGGACAGCTCCCTCCCACCGGTCCACCTCTCTCCCATCCACACCCTTTGTTCTCTCGCTTTCTCCTCTCAAACAAATTTTAAGCAAAAGTCATTTGGTCATGAGAGCTCGGGAGAGACACAAAGATTCAATAAACAATTCAACAAAAGGAAATAGCCTACATTAATCTTCGTTTTTAAGGTAAGACGTGATATTCAAACTTAAGAAGTTATGTAAGTTAGAATAGTTATTTTAAAAATGCGGCACTTTAAAAAGACGGCACTTTAATTGTACAAGCAAACTAATATGAAGGAAAATTATTATAGATGGCAGTTTTGAGAGAGTGAGACCTTGTCAGTAATGTCTAACATGGGTCTCAGTTATATTTTCAGCAGAAAATCAAATTATTGTTTCTGAACACTCAAGAATACCACTAATGAATGCTGCTGTAATGTTCTAATGTGGGCCGACTTCCCCAAAAACGAATGTGCTGTAAATTTAAATTATGTATTTATGAACCAAACCATCTATTTGTCTACTATCCAACTATATAAAAGCAGGTGTATGGACGTTTGATAAAGTAGTTTCTTATTTGACTCATTACGCACTTGTATGTTTGTGGTGTTGTTACAAGAGAAATTTTGCATGCATCCTTATTTGTGAGGATTTGCAAACCAGGTCGAAGGCGGTTTGAATTGCAAATAGATGTTGAACACGGGAACTGGAGATATATTACAGTGAAAGCAAATATGATGAGCTCTTGCCACAAGCAGTGATATAAATTGCACTGATTGATGTAACAAGGAAATGTATATTCATTTTCAGGAGAGTTTTCCCCCAGCATTCTCTTGGCTGTACTGACCTCACTTCCTGTCTGTATCTGTGGGTGACCGTGCCTGACTACCGTTGCAATGGGTGAAATGGAGCAACTGCGAAAGGAGGCGGAGAGCCTGAAGGATGACATTACTGTTAGTGTCAAGAATATGACAAACTTTAGAAACATCTATGTAACTTTACATAATATCACAAATTGATTCTCAGCTCTAGATCAGCTGTAACATCAGTTGTGTATGTGTATGTTTTGTGCTCTACAGGCGGCTCGTAAAGCAGTGCAGGACCTCACCCTCCAGGATCATGTGGCGGGGACAGGTGTTGTGGGACGTGTCCAGCTGAAGACCAGGAAGACACTGAGAGGACATCTGGCCAAAATCTATGCTATGCACTGGGGGACAGACTCAAAGTAAACGTCTATATGCAAATAAAAGCAACACATGCTGTTTCACGTGTACTAGACTACAAGCACATCCAAATACCCATATGTCATTTTTAATAGACTTGCACTGACTTTAGGCAAAGATAAGTGAAATGAATGATTATGTAAACAGATATTTTCAAGAACTGATAGAAATGTTGTTTTGTCAACTAATAAGTTTAAGTATCAAAATGACTAAAATTGAAATAAAGTTACAATTTTTTTTTTCAAAGCACATAAACATACTAAAACTAAAAACTGAAAATATTAACAAATACTATAATAGTACAAAAAATATTATTAAAAAAACACTGTTTGGTCTCAGAACACATTTATCTTGTAATCTGATGTTTCTTTTTTGTCTTTCTCTCAGACTGTGTGTCAGTGCATCTCAAGATGGTAAACTGATTGTATGGGACAGCTACACCACCAATAAGGTACTGAAACATTTTTCAATCCTTAGCTACAAAAAGGCCAAAAATCATTGAGCTTATCCTTATTAATTGTTACAGATGGAATAAATTACAAAATCTGCTGCTTTAACTTGGAGCTGCTGTCACGTACATTTAAATGCAAATAATTTCTGGTGAAGGCTATTAAGAAAATCAGTACCTGCCAGTGGTCACATTTGTGTGCAAGAGGGAGGAGAAGTATTTAAATGACATGAAGCACGAAAGCAGGGATGAGGCGGTTTCAGTTCTTTTTTCATCATAAACCAAGGTCATTTTGATTTTATTTAGTGCTACTGCGACTATATCTCACAATCGACTGTGTTTGTCATAACTGTGCCTTTATATCTTTCAATTGTGACTTCATATCTCAGAATTTAAGGCACACTTATGAGAAAGTCACATAGTTATGCAATACTGAGAAGGTTACTGGAATTATTAGTAATAAAGCCACAAATGGGAGAAAGCTGCCACTGGATCTAATTCATGAAACACTTGCAGAATGATTTTGTGTGTGTGTGTGTGTGTGTGTAAATCGGCTGTAAAACAATGTTCAGTTGTAAATTTTCATTAATTAACTGTTCATGAGTGTTCATGTTAGTTGGTGCAAAATTATTTTTACAACTGCTCCAGTGTGTAAAACATACGAATGTTTTGTGTTCTTTTAGGCAAACTTTTGATAGCACTCTATAGCATAATAATATATAATAAAAGAATTAATTATTTAACCAGCTAAATAGGAAAATCTAATCTAATTCATGGACAAATATGATAGAAAACAGCATAGTCTGTTTCCATTTTTATTATTCACCGTTTTTCTGAACGCGTAAGTCTTGACGTTTAACATTTCCGGTTTTTGGTGTTTCTAGTCAAATTAGCGTATAAAAATAAACCTATGAAAACGGTTATAAAAAGGACATGGCGTTATAACTTCATCACTTTACAGTATCACAGTGACCGTCTTTTTGCAGTAACGTCGTTAACTCACCTGTCACAGTTTAATGAGTGGAAAGATGACATTGAAGCGACGCGATGCGAGGTTAGCTAGTTATATAACATTACTGTACAGCTCCCAATGGGAACGAAATTCGCGGGATTTTGCCCACAAAATGATACGAGCACACATTGTTTTAATATTTCACACACAGTATTTTAAATTAAGCGGTGCAAACCATTCTCTTTTTCTTTTGTTATCGTTTATGCAAGGCATACACTGCCGGACACGGACAGATTTGCTGGTACGCTTTTACTGTAGCCAACAACAGCACAGCTGAACCCTGCGCACATTTATAGATTTTGTTATATTGAAACGTTCCCGTTTAATCAGTTTGATTAATTCAGTCGACCTTTTTACCCCATTTTAACGCGTATTTCTAATGAGACCGGAACACGAGAGCACCCAAACGGAAGAATCCGTCATGGCGGCGCTCATTACTCAGGAAAAAAGTTCCAGTTAATTAAAAAGGTGAAATGAATTTAATTAATCAACAAATATTATTAAAAACAGCCTCGTAGTCTATTTTCAATTTCAATTACAGACAAAAGGAAAGGTCCATTTCACACACCAATTGCTCATATTTACAAGTTTCATGAAAAAGGCCCAACGTATATATATTACCATTCGCCAATAAACCTTGATCTGGAGAACATTAATTACCCATCATCCCTGATTGTGTTTAAGGTGCATGCAATCCCACTGAAGTCCTCGTGGGTGATGACGTGTTCGTACGCACCTTCAGGAAACATGGTGGCATGTGGAGGACTTGACAACATGTGCTCCATCTATAACCTGAAGGGCAAAGATGGCAACGTGAAGGTCATGCGTGAGCTCGCAGCACACACAGGTGAGAACGCGCGAACCAGCTTGCAATATACAACAGCAATAATGAAATATTTAACATCAGCTAGTTGCGTCTTGATGTCTCTGTGTATGATCTGAATTTGTGTTATGGGTTTTGTGCTGATCAGGTTACCTGTCCTGCTGCCGCTTCCTGAATGACAATGAGATCATCACCAGCTCTGGAGACTGTACCTGGTACATTTACCTAAGGTTTTCAGCAGATAATGTATTCATTTAATTTTCTTAAATAATGTGACCTCTGGCCTTTTTTCAGTGTTCTGTGGGACATTGAGACAGGATCACAGAAGACTGTCTTCGGTGGTCATCTGGGTGACTGTATGTCTCTGGGTGTGGCCCCTGACTTCAACACTTTCATCTCAGGAGCCTGTGACTTCACAGCCAAACTGTGGGACATCCGTGATGGCCAGTGCAGACAAACCTTTGGAGGCCACGAAAGTGATATCAATGCCATTGGGGTAAGAATGAACAGAAAGCCAATAATTAATCCATAACCAAAATGATTAATTACATTTTCAGTGAATGGGGCCTGCTAAGGCTTTATTATCACTATTATTTGTTCATTAGCATCCGGTGGTTCATACTCCAACAGGACTTTTGAAAATATATATATTTCTAACAATTTAGAATAAATGTTTTCTTTTGTCATTTTTAGTAGTTTTATTTGAAAATATTTATATTGAGATTAGTTTTAGTCATTTTAATGTATTAAAATTAACCTTATGTAATTTTGGGTACATTTTAGGTTTTTCATCTAATATTTATATTTTGTTTGATTTCAGATTTATTTTAATTAACAAAAATTATTTTTTATTTGTAATAGTTTTAACAGTTTTGTATGATTTAATCAAGTAGTTTCAGTTTTTATTAAGATTATGTGCTTTTGTCATTTTTAGTAGTTTTTTAAATATATATATTTTATTTAGGTTACATTTATTTTAGTTTTAGTCATTTTAATGTATTAAAATGAAACATTTAAAATTTTTCATCTAACATTTATATTTTATTTTTAATTTCAAATTTATTTTATTTATTTATTTATTTATTTTAAATATTCCTATTTAGGTTTACATTATTTTTTTTAAATTATTCTTTTAATGTATTAATGTGGTATGTTTATATAATTTAACATAATAAAATTAAGCATTTTATTTCAGGTAACTTTTAAGTTTTTCATCTAACAGATATATTTTATTTGATTTCAGATTTATTTTAATAAACAACAACTTATTTTAGTTGTAATAGTTTTTATAATATAATCATTTTAAAAACAGTTTTAGTTTTACTAAGATTATGTGCTTTTGTCATTTTTAGTAGTTTTTTATATATATATATATATATATATATATATATATATATATATATATATATATATTATTTAGGTTTACGTTTATTTTAGTTTGAGTCATTTTAATGTATTAAAATTAAACAGGTACATTTATTTGTATACTTGTACAGTATGTATATTATCCTGCACTATTTGCACTACAAACATAAAGGATATATTAAATTGTGCAGTTTGTTTGAGAGGGGTTTTACATCATTAAGAGAATGAGCAATTATATAAATTCCTATAGACTGAGGAAGGAACCCAATTCATCTCTAGACCGCATAGCAACACACTAATAACCAATCAGAACGCCTTATAGCATCCACACAGAACACCCTAACATTAAGTGTCAGCAAGTTTTGCAATATATTCTAATAAATGCATTCATTTTTCTCTCTGTCACTTTGCAGTTTTTCCCCAATGGCAATGCAGTGATCACAGGTTCAGACGATGCTTCCTGCAAGCTGTACGACCTGCGTTCAGACCAGGAGCTCATCACCTACCAGGACTCCAGCATCATGTGCGGCGTGACCTCCATCGCTCCCTCCCTCTCTGGAAGACTCATCCTCGCTGGGTACGACGACTTCAACTGCAACATCTGGGACTCGCTGAAGGCAGAGAGAGTCGGTACGTCACTAGAAAGAGATACAAAGACGGACGTCAACTTCAGGATAGAGCATTTTAGATGCAAAAATACCTGTATATTAAATGTTATTACATTTATGGTGTTTGTTTTACAGGAGTGTTGTCTGGTCATGACAACAGAGTGAGCTGTATTGGCGTGACACCTGATGGGATGGCCTGCTGCACGGGATCATGGGATAGCTTTCTGAAGATCTGGAACTAAGGCTCTGTCTCAAACGGAGGAAAAATCAGAATATGTCAAAGACAGGGTAAAATGTAAAGGGGACAGTTGAAACAGGACTGTGGCTTATAGTTGTATAAGTAGGGAGGGAAAGCGATATGTTTGTTGTGCCGTCAACAAGAAAGATTGTGATTAAGAAAACCTCATTTAGAGATGGGCCGACCTGTAGAATAATCTTGTCAAAGAAATCACGCAAAACCAGAAAACTTGTTTTTTCAGGGACTGCTAACTGCAAAAGTGGGCATTTACAAAGCCATTACTTATTTGATGATTTGTGAGGTAATTTTTGGATAGGGTCTTTAACACATGGGTGTCACAGCATATTATCAATAATCGCATATGAAATAAGACTTTCAACGCTAGTTGAATCAAGCTTACTGATATCTAAATGCATCCTGTGCTATCAAACCTATATGACAGAGGTTGCCAAAATAGTTGCGCAAGACTGAATATACAATGACTTAAGTCTACACAGAATGATATTTTCACTTTTATAAACTGTGGTTTACAAATAATAGGTAGATTAAAGAAGTTTTGGTGTAATTCTCTGACTAAAGCTTCTTTTGATTGAGTTTAGTGTTAGATTTTTTTGATAGTGCACTGATAGTGTCATCTGTTTTTTCTGCTTACTCGGGCCAATAAAAAAATACTGTGACAAACCTGACTGATTTTTCATATTACATTTTATGATCTTTCATATCCGAAATTGAAAACAAATACAAATATTATACAGTAACATGGGAACCCCTTGCAGATTCTGTAAAAATGTGAATAATTTTAACAAATTAAGAGAGATTATACAAAATGCATGTTATTTTTCATTTAGTACTGTCCTAAGTACTAACTTACATATTGTCCACAAGACAAAAAATAGCTGAAATTATTAAAATAACCCCCTTCATAAGTCTAACACTGTGTGTGGTTACTTGGATGATCTACGACTGTTTTGTTTTGTGACAGTTGTTCATGAGTCCCATGTTTGTTCTATTAAAAAAGGTTCACTGATGCATCAGAAGGAAACACCATGCATTAAAGGAGAAGTCCACTTCCAGAACAACAATTCACAAATAATTTACTCACCCCCTTGTCATCCAAGATGTTCATGTCTTTCTGTCTTCAGT
>JAHKKF010527253.1:10728-25247 GCA_019740295.1 Labeo calbasu
TCCACTTCCAGAACAACAATTCACAAATAATTTACTCACCCCCTTGTCATCCAAGATGTTCATGTCTTTCTGTCTTCAGTCGTGAAGAAGTTATGGTTTTTGAGGGAAGCATTTCAGGATTTTTCTCCATATGATGGACTTTATTAGTGCCCCGCATATTGAACTTTCAAAATGTAGTTTAAATGTAGCTTCAAAGGACTCAATCCCAGCCGAGGAAGAAGGGTCTTATCTAGCGAAACGGTCGGTCATTTTTTTTCTGAAATAAAAAAATGTATACTCTTAGCACAAAAGCTCCTGTAGCACAGGCTCTGGGATATGCGTCCATGTACTATTGAATCATGTCGAATGAAAGCGGAACTACAGACCCAGTGTTTACAAAGCGAACACGCAAACACTTTTAAGAAAGCGCAAGTCAAACGCTGTTTACAAACAAAAAGGTACAACGATGTCGGACGATTCTGAAGTTGTAGGAGAAAATAACATCGAGTTTTTCGACACATTCTACCTTTCTGAGCCGGAGTACACAGACGATGATCTTAGACGTGATTCGTAGTAGTGATGAGAAGTTCGGATCATTTTACCGACTCGGAGTCGGACCTTTGAGTCTCGTTCAGCAAAATGAACGAGACTCAGTCATTTTGTTCATTTTAGCAAAATCAGCATCACGTGACAGCCCCATAAGATGAACGAACGACTCGAAAAACCCGAAGACTCGAAACAGGTGAACTAATTCCAGTACAGAACCTAATAGGATGTCGCGCATTACTTCCCGAGTCACATTAAAGATTCGATTTGTTCAAGAACGACCCGTGGACGCGAACCCCAGAAGCCTGTGCTACACGAGCTTTTGTGCTTAAGAAGTATACAAAGTTTTATCTTTCGAAAACAATGACGTTTTGCTAGATAAGACCCTTCTTCCTCGGCTGGGGTCGTTTAGAGCCCTTTGAAGCTGCATTTAAACTAACATACATTTTGGAAGTTCAAATTCGGGGCACCAATGAAGTCCATTATATGCAGAAAAATCTTTTTCCTTAAAAACCATAATTTCTTTACGACTGAAGACAGAAAGATATGGACATCTTGGATGACAAGGGGTTAAGTACATTATTTGTAAATTGTTGTTCTGGAAGTTAACTTCTCCTTCAAGAGCCGTTGGTACTTTTTGATTTTTAAGATCGAGGTAAATTGTACTTAAAACATGCAAGTATCTTCTGTTGCTTCCGAAGGGCAGTACTAAATAGGAAAAAAAAATATTTCAACAAAATAAGAAACATTTGGACATCTTCATCCTGTTCAAAAGTTTTCACCCTCCAGCTTTTTAATGCATTGTGTTTTCTTTCTGGAGCATCATTGATTATTTGAACTTTTTTTAGTAGTTGTGTTTGAGTTCCTCAATTGTCCTCAGTGTGAAAAGATGGATCTCAAAATCATACAGTCACTGCTGGAAAGGGTTCAAATGTGCAAAAGATGCTGGAAAACTGAAGAATCTGCATGGGCTGGAGGATTTTTTTTTCCTGAAGAGTGCTCAGTTTAACTGTTCAGAACAAATAAGAGACTCATGAACAACTATCACAAAACAAAAAACACAGCTCAGGTAACAACACAGTTTTAAGAACCATGGGTTCCCAAACGTTTGAAGGGGTTATTTTAATAATTTCATCTTTTTTTGTCTTGTGGACTATACGTAGACATCCTATATGTAAAATATCTGACGCTGGACCAAAAAAAAAAAACAGATACTGGCCAATACTGGATAACCGTTCTCATGTTATAGAAATAGTTAAGATAAATTAGTAACAACTTTTTTGTAAGGATGTGGTCAATTGAGTTAAACATCTGATGAATGTTGATTGGGTTACAGTTTCAATTAACTCCTGCATAATTTAACCAATCTGATGGCGACTTCAAAACTCCTGAAGTGTTTCCAATTTTGTGTGCCGTATGCATCAGATGTTCAGTCAACAGTCTGTAGGCATAACGTCTGAGGCTGAGCCTACTGTTGCCATGTCTGACAAGCCATCCGCTCTCATGCCACAAATCACATTCTCACAGTGAAAAATACATAGCGGAGCAATAAGGACACTGGCAATGTGTCGACAGACATGACAGAGCAGCTTATTTTAGGTATAAAACAGTCATAGCCTTCAAATTGTGTCATTATTCAAGAAATTCAAACAATAAATACAGTTTTGTGGCTCCGTGTCATGACAGAACACTGTAGTCTCTCAGTTCAAGCGGCACATGAACAGATCTTCTCTTCATCTTTACTAGTTATAGCATGAAATAAACATGAATGAACATCAGAAGGCATCTTGTTTCAGCTGTGGAAAGACAATACACACTATTTTTCAGGTTGAAGTCCACTGATGCTATCTATTCTCCGGTCTGGTTTGTCAAATAAAAATGTCAGATTTGGCATTATAATTGGTCAGATCACCTGTCAATCAGACTCCTTGTGAAGGGTCAATTGCACGGCTGAAGGTAGTGGTACACTGACATTTTCACCGTTAGAACTGATTTGTGAACAGTTGGTATTAATGACATTGAAATCTGTTCAAGTTTTTCTAAAAAAGGAGTTTCATAGTGCATTCACAACAGATAAAAAGAAAAACAAAACTAAAATCAAATATTTTATTTACATTAAAACAGTGTTTATTTACAAACACACAAAGAAAGAGTAAAGAAGTAAAGAATAGGAAAAAAGAATGATCATGTAGTTTAAGGCTTCAAACTGTAGTATATACATAGTGTTGACTGTATTTATCCTGGTCTGCTCAGGTTGTCTCACTCGTTCTCCTTGTTGAGTGACAGAATCAGAGCTCTCCTGTCCATCTGACTGAACCTCTGTTTTTCTGGGGTGGACACTTTCAACTTCATCTGAAGACAGACATGAAGATCCATTGAGAGTTTGAAGGTTTAACAGACAAAAGTGACTATATAACATTCTACAGTTGAATAAGAACTGAGGTTCAAATATAACTAGTGACTAATAACTGTGTAATTACCTGGGAGTTGCGGTCTCTGGGTGAATTTGCTTCCCTCAGGATCTGCAGAGGCGATCTGCCCTCAGCAATCAGAACTTTTTCTGTAATATTGCACAAACAAACACCTCAAATTTTGCTAGTATATAACCACTGCAAAAAGTGCACACTTGGAAAAAAATTACTACTTAAAACAGAAAAATAAAAATAACTTAAATACACTAAAAATTTATTATTTAGTCTTCCATCCATCTTTTAATGCAAGAGCAGGTGCAGAGCTTTCTAAACCTGAAATTGACAAGCTTTGACACACTCACCTCTCGGTCTCTGTTTGGCGCGCACAACCATGTTGTTATTCTCATTTGTGGCCGTCTTTTTGGTGGAGAGTGGCGAGGCTACAGATTTTCCACGCGCCTGTACCCCTCTCGCTCTAACTCCAGTGGTCCCGAAGCCTACACCCAACCACTGGGGCTTAAAAATAGCCTGACTTGGGCTGCGGGGGTCAAACTTCAGACAACGGATGCCAGGCTGGACCGTTTCAACCTGGGTGCTGGTCACTGGGCTGGGTTTGCTGGAGACCTCAGCAGGTTGAGGTGTGGGAGGTTTGATCTCCTCTGGCTGCTCATGGCTCACCTCTGGAAGTGCAGCAGTCACCTGATGGAGGAAAGACACACATCAGTCAGTCTACTATGGCATTTAGCAGTATGGATTTGTTTTTTTTTTTTTTAATGCTTGCTAAATCGGGCCAATAGTTCAGATTCCCACCTGTACTGAAATTTTCACTGGTCCCAAAAAAAAAAAAAAAAAAAAAAAACCATACATTTAACTTCATCAAATTAAAATGCACCACTTTTTCTTTTTTTTTTTTTTTTGAATGGTTAAAATATTATACATTTTTCAAAAATACAAACTATAATGAATCAAATTTAAAAATTAAAAATTGTAATGGGTTGAAAATTAATATTTATCAATATTTAAAAAAACAAAACCAAATATAAAATAATTGTGCGTATCACAGACAAAGCATAAAAATGTACGTTAAAAATAATATACATTTTTCACAAATGTACAATAACTACAATTTTGAGGGGGAGACAGCAAAAATAGTAATATTGTGAATTACTACACTGCATCTACTAAAAAAAAAAGCATAAGTAAATACAGTGAATTACTACACTGTATTTGAAAAAAAAACTGCAAAAATATTAATATTGTAAAATATTACTGTGCTGCATTTATTAAAAAAAAAAAAAAACAGTAAAAAAAAACTGAAAAAATGATAATAGTGAAAAATTGCCAAGCTGTATTTAAAAAGAGCAAAAATAGTAACATTGTGTATGTAAATAAATATTACTATGCTTTATTTAAAAAAAAAAAAAAAAACTAAAATAGTAATATGGTGAAATATTACTGCACTGTATTTGAAAAATAAATAAATGAATTTTAAAAAAAAATTAAATTAAATATATATACACAACCACACTTTAAAATAACAGTTCTCCATTTTAAAATATTCTAAAATATTCAGAATTTTCAGCAGCCAGTCTTTTTTCTCCAGTCTTCAATGTCACATGAGCCTTCAGAAATCATTCTAATATGCTGATTTAAAGAAATCTTTAATATTATTAATGTATTATTAATACTTAATGTATATATAATCCAAAAATATTTACTGCAGGATTCTTTAATAAATAGAAAGTTAAAAAGAATAACATTTATTTGAAACAGATAATGTCTCTGCTGTCACTTTTGATCAAATTCAAAAACAAACATGACAGACTTTGAATAATCTCAAAAACAAACCTGTTCTTCAGATGTCTGGGACGGGACCTCTTCTGCCTCCGGGGTCACGACATCTTCAACAACAGGCGTGGAAGTTTCAGGCTCTGTGGATTTCGTTGGGACTGAGAAGAGCGCGTAGGAGTGATCTTCATTCGCTTGCCTCTCAGCAGGAGGAAGAGGAGTCAGAGGACGTTCCTCCAGAGAAGATGAGTAAACACCTTCACGACAAGCGAGAAGACTCAGACTGAGCTCTTTCCTTAATGGTGAACCACCAACCAGCAGAGCCTCCTCCGCCTCTTCCAGCGAGGCCTCAGCATCCACCTCCACCTCCATCTGCGTGTCTCCAATCAACACAAATGGGCTGCTGCATATGGAGCCGTAGCCCTCTGAGGGGGAGGTCAGCACAGGGGTGGACAGAGCATCTGTGTGTCCATTGAGGGTGGATGGGTTCTGGGCTTTTACCAGAGGGAGCAGAGGATCTCTGGGGCCTGCTTCATTTTGCTGATTCACACTAGGTAGGCTGGGGTGTTTGCTGAAGGACACCGGAGGAAGGGAAGAAACAGAGTCACTGCCGGACTTGACGTCATTGAGAAAGAAGGTGCTCAGGCGCCGAGCAAGAGACGTGACGCTCACTGTAAAGGAGGCAAAAGAGTTTGAGCTTAAAGAGGGCTGAGGACAGTGACTTCATTTTCTCCTTAGGGAAACTGATATTTAGTGATAACTTATGAATCGTTAAATATAGAGGAGTTATGACAGTGTTACTTGATGTTATATGCATTTGCTGAAATCATTTCAAATCCATTTTAAGAAAATGGGTTTAACAGTTTCCGCAACTGAATAAAAGATAGGCGACTTCTCACAATTCTGACTTTTTTTTCCTCCTGCAAAGTCAGAATTGCAAAATAAACTTGCATTTGTTAAAAAAAAAAAATAATAATAATAATAATAATTGTATCAATTTTGATTGCATTGATTTTATAACTTGCATTTGTGAATTTAGTCACGCAATTCTGAGGAAAAAAAAAACTTAAATACAAGTTTGCATTACGCAAGTCTGAGGGGAAAAAGTCAGAATTGTGCAATACAAACTCACGTGTGAGAAAAACGTCAGAACGTCTGACTTTATGATTTGCAATTGAGTTTAACCACACAATTCTGAGAAAAAAAGAAGAAGAAGAAGAAAAAAAAAAAAAAGTGTCAAACGCAATTTTCTTGAAATTGCGAGTTTGTGTCCCACTATTTTGACTTTATAACTCACAATTGTGAGTTTTTACCACGCAATTCTGAGAAAAAAAGTCAGAAATGTGAGTTTGCATTACACAAGTCTGAAGGGGGGGAGAAAAAAAAAAAAAAAAAAAAGTCAGAATTGTGAGATACAAACATCTGGCAATTACATTTCTTTTTCCCTCAGAACTGCAAGTTTATATCTTGCGATTATGACTTTTTTTCCCACAGGTTTATTTTATAATATGCAATACAGAATTATAACAAAAAAAAAATTGTGAGACTTGCATTTGTGAGGGAAAAAAAGTCAGAAAGGCAAATTTTCTTGCAATTGTGAGTTTATATCCAGCTATTCTGACTTCATAACTTTTTAACCACACAATTCTGAGGAAAAAAAAAAAAAAGTCAGAAATGCGAGTTTGTACCTCACAACTGCGAGAAAAAAAAGTCGTAATTGTGAGATAAAAACTCACAATTAACTTTTTATATTATAATTATATTTTTTTTATACAGTGGCCATAGAAAAAAAAGTTTGTAATGTTTTTTCACTTTGTAGCTGGTTGGTTTGGTTCATGGCTTGTGACTCTAACCCTATGGGAAAAATACATCTACAAACAAGGCAACTGAAAAAGTGTACTCTTTACAGAGAGGGGTGTGCTTATGAATATTAATTAGCTTTTAGCTTGAGCTCTTTTTACCGTTTTTAAATATTTTGAGTAATCTTGCACAAACAGTACATGTAATACAGAAAATAACGGGGCACAATTAACTTACTCTTTATAGGTGTTCGAGTAATGCCAGGTGTGGGTGAGCGGGGGTCAACAAACGCAGGCCCAACTGACTCCACCACAGGAAGAGGAGAGTAAGCCACGCCCACCTAAGGGAAAATACAATCAATTAAACTCTTTATCATGTCCATTGCTCACTCACCGTTCAAACGGGGTTTGAAAAATGGCATAACACAGCTCACAGCCTGGCTTATCGATAAGTGACTAAATCAAACTTCCATTATAGAAGCTCAAACATTAGTGTTGTTACTGTATCATCGTACCTGTATAGGTGTGCGGTCGATAGCACAGGACGGTGAACGCGGGTCTACGAGTCTCGCTACACGCGCTGCTTTCGGCCGCTGGCTCGGGTCTACCTTTGGTGTTGATGCCACAGACATCTTGCTTTCACTGGCACCCATTTTACACTGTTTGCTACTAAGAAAACAGCACGGTTTATGAAAACACGCATGGTAAGAAGAAAGAAAGTTAAAACACTAGTACACTAAACTTAACGTAACAAAATTGTACGTACGTAAAACACTCCATTCAGCTGAATCAGCTCTTGCGGGTTGCATTTTAGCAACACAACAAAGTTACTTTCCAACAAACAAACTCAAACTCACCTTAAAGTTCAACGCGTTCCACGTACAATCCACTATGTGTTCCTTTTATCTTCCACGTTATATTAGACCAACTTTATGTCACGTTTTATATCTATGAATATGTACAAACGTAGATATCAACAAAGAAATGCTTCAGTCGTCTTCCAATCCAAACTCCGTGTGACTCCAGCGAGAGCATTTAAATGGGTAGTTCTGTGTTTGCGGCGATTTTTAAACAGACCAATAGCTGAACGCGTAAGTTCTTCCCTCGGCGCTTCTGATTGGCTGAGACCGCGAATACATTTTTATTGGGCGTGTACCAGCGATTTGAAATACAAACGCGTGCTGCTGACGTCGTCTTTTAAAAAACAGTCAAAACACACTGCACACAATCGCACTTCTGTTGTCACAAAAATACGTTTTAGTGAATTTAGTGAAGGAATTATTATTCGACAGTTATAACAAGCACGTTGTAAATATTAGAAAGTACATTTTAGTTTTACTATTTTGACTATTATTAACGGCAAGCTGAATAAATTTACCTAATATTTTGTACCATATTTTATTACGTACGTTTAGAAATATGAAGTATTTTTCTTTGTTTTTTTTTTTTTTTAATAAAAAAAAAATAAAAAATATTTGTAATTAGTTACCAAGCATTTTTGTCAAAGCTTTATTGCTTGAATTACATAGATGTAATAGCAATTTGAACTGGCTATATGCAAAACATTAATAATTATGATACAGTACACAATATGGCAAGTAGAATTTACAATTAAGCAAATTAATTTACAGCAAAAGCAAATATCTGATTGGAAAGAATGCTTACAGACAGTCTTTCGGTATCCGTCACTCACAAATGAAGTTGCCAATATAACTTTAAGGCTTGCAATTCACTTCTGTTACGTTGTACAGAATCTGTAGTGATGTAGAACACAATTATTTCTCCACATCCTCGTCTCTGTGTCAAACAGAGGCAAGTACTTCGAGCTCACAGTGCAGGGACCTTATTTTCCCCTTATTTTGACATTTTAATTTTGATAAGGACAATGGAAAAACTGTAATCTTCAAGATTAACAAAATGGGAAAATTAAAAATTCTCTGTAAGCGTAAACTTGTGACAAAAACCGTTTGTACCATGGACTTTTTAACATCTTTTTCTTAAAAACAGTCATCAGTTCATCCGCCTGTCCATTAACGTAGTGCTGGAGCTAAATGGATGTTTCCCACTCGTTTTCTCTTTATTAGCACCTTCAAAAGTCATGCCCCTCTGTTGAAATGTACACCTCCAGTCTTGTTGTTTTCTCTCCCAAACAGGCTTCTCCACACTCACATTCGATCTTCCTGTGCTCCATCATCTCTTGCATCCTTCATTCTGCCTCTACATCTCTCTGGCAGAAGTGCGCCAGCAGCGTGTCCAGATCTCGCCGGTCAGCGGCTGAGTAAAGCGAGCTTTCTCCCATCATGCTCAGTGCCATGCGTAATGTGGACCAGATGTTGTCTGACATTACAGTGGCTGCTGCACCTGGTCCTCGACCCGCACCTCCCTCTCCATCACCTGCGGCCTGTCGCTGCAGAGAAAGGGCCTCTAGGAAGTGCTCTACTGCCTCCCTAATAGAGATTCAAAAGAATTGCAATTATTGTGACATTTAGCTCTTTCTTTCATGTATACCCTGCTTAAAGGGATAGTTCACCTATAAATGAAAATTCTGTCATTAATTACTCATCCTCGTTCCAAACCCGTAAGACCTTCGTTTATCTTTGGAACACAAATTAAGATATTTTGGATAAAATCCGAAAGCTTTCTGACACTACATAATGTTTTCATTTTTGGGTGAACTATCCCTTTAAATCTTCTTTTACTAACCTGTGTGCACCCAGATTGACACAGCTGATGCCCAGGTTATATCGGCTACGTACAAACCCAGGTTGTAATTCCAGCGCACGTCTGTAAGCAGCGACTGCCTCCTCTGATCGGTTTCCATTAGCAAGAGTCGCTCCCAGCTTGTTCCACAGTAGATAATCCTACATTTAGAGTTGAGAGAACGAGGTAAGTGAACTAAATTACTGATGAACAATGTGTAAAGAATATAACAATGCCCCTAAGTGTGAATGAACCAACCTGTGGCATCACAGACAGGGCGGCACTGAAGCAGTCCACAGCCTTGTCATACTCTCCGCTTAGGTTGAAGAGAACGCCCAGACCACATTGCAGCTCAGGATCCACCCGTGTGGGGTCAGCAGCCGCTGAACTCAAAAACAACGTCTGCACTTCATTAAAAAGTGCCCTAGGAGAAAGATGAACAAGGGTAATAATACATTAACTTTCAAAGAGATAGTCCATTCAAAAAAATCAAATACTCACATTATTTACTTACCCTCCTGTCATTCCAAACCATTAAACAGATTAAAAATACTTGGAGTATAGTTACAGAGACAATTTTATGACACTTGTTTGTCACTATGGAGCTAGAGAGACTATAAACTTGCTTGCTTAAAGGGATGGTTCACCTAAAAATGAAAATTCTGTCATTAATTACTCACCCTCATCTTGTTCCAAACCTGTAAGACTTTGTTCATCCACAGAACACAAATTAAGATATTTTTGATGAAATCCGAGAGCTTTCTGACCCTACATAGATAGCAACACAACTACCACGTTCAATGCCCCAAAAGGTAGTAAGGACATTGTTAAAACTGTCCATGTGTCACTGCCAATAGCCTTGTGGGCAGTGTGCTGACCTATGGTGCAGTTGCACCTCGGGTGTCCAGAGATCGAATCCTGCCTCGTGGACCTTTCCCGATCCCACTCCACCACTCTCTCACCCATTCACTTCCTGTCTCATCTCTACTGTCCACTCAAAAAAAAAAAAAAAGAATAAAAAAAAAAACAATCTATGTGACATCAGTGGTTCAACTGTAATGTTATGAAGCTATGATAAAGTTGTTATTCAAAATACAAGAAAAGAAATCGTTCAAAAAAAAAGTTATTGTTTTCTGTGCGCACAAAAATATTCTCGTAGTTTCATAAAATTAAGGCTGAACCACTGATGTCACATGGACTATTTTTATCATGTTCTTACTACCTTTCTGGTCCTTCAAAGTGTCAGCTGCGTTGCTGTCTATGCAGGGTTGGAAAGCTCTCGTATGTCACCAAAAATATCTTAATTTGTGTTTTGAAGATGAATGAAGGTCTTGTGGGTTTGGAAGGACATGAGGGTGAGTAATTAATGACAGAATTTTCATTTTTGGGTAAACAGTCCTTTTAAATTACTTGGAGCAGAGCAGCAAGAATATTCTTCAAAAATCCTCCTTTTGCACTCCACAGAAAAAAGAAATTCAAGTTGGTTTGGAACGAAACGGTGAGTAGAATTTATTTGGACAACAACCTTTAATTAAAGAAAGACTGAGTCATACAAAAAAGTATTTTAATATCTGCACTGTCAACTGATTAAAACAGCATATGTAGCTCTATTCAGAATGCTGTCTGCAGACTCAACTCCACACCTGTGTTTGTGTAAGACTGTGTATTTTTAGAGCACTGCCCGCTTATGATTGGTGACAAATGTAAATCTGTTGCTTGGTTACAATGCCCTGTCCAGTCACTTATGCATGTCGCACATTAATGTAAAAAGGCATTAATGCTGCGGCTGCCTGCACATCTGATTAGTTCACAGTATTTCACAAGCATAAGTAGGGTTTAAATGAATTCTGGGTTCAATACATGTGAAAGTCTTTGTTGAAATAATTCTGACTCATTCCTCAGTCTTACAGTGACACTTACACCATGATCTAACCATTTCTCAACTCACACTAAATGCAAAAATTGCCTTCTATTTTCATAATTTCCATGATGCTTCTCCCTACTGCATTTTTTATGATTCTCCCTAATTTTTAAACTCAAAACTGTAAGACCTTCTTCATCTTTGGAACACAAATTAAGATATTTTTGATGAAATCCGAGAGCTTTCTGACCCTGCATAGACAGCAATGGTACTACCACGATCAAAGCACAGAAAGGACATGAGCGTCGAAGACTGACACGGAAGAGAAGAAATTGTTTAATAAAATCATTATGTTTGTTTTTTTGCACACAAAAAGTACTTTCGTAGCTTTATAAAATTAAGGTTGAACTGCTGTGAATAGTCACATGGACTATTTTAACAATGCCTTTCTGGGTCTTGAACGTGTCAGTTGCGTTGTTGTCTATGCAGGAAAGCTCTCGAATTTCATCAAAAGTATCTTGATTTGTGTTCTGAAGATGAAAGAAGGTCTTAAGGGTTTGGAAGGACATGAGGGTGAATATTTTGGGTGATCTATTCCCTTGAAGTATTTTAATGGATCCTTGCTGAAAAAGTATTAATGTCTTTTTAAAAAACCGTACTGACTCTTATTGACTTCGGTCAATGAGATTTCAGTGTGGTATGTGTGGTGCAACCAAGAAAATGTAGTGTCACTCATCATGTAGTGTACTTGTTTTAAACCCAAAATCTTTCTTTACAGCATTGAGGAAACCTCTTACTCTGGCAAAAGTGATCCAAATCTCTCTCTTTCTTTCTCTCTCTCCCTCACACCCTCGCGCTCCTTCTCTCGTTCATGCTGCTCAAGGATATGCCGGTATTTAGCGTTGTGCCTCAACCAGTCACGAAGCGTCTCGCAGGCCTGTCTATGTAGTGACTCATTGGTGAAGCTCACAGCTAAAGCCATGAGAGCCGTCAGATTGTCCTTTTTCAGCTCAATACATCTGAAAATAACAATTGAGATTTTAATATAAGCTTATAATAGAGAATTTAATTGTAAGACTGTAAGACTGCAGTTATACTTCTCACCTGCGGAGGGCGCTGATAGCTGCAAACTCTTGCTCGTTCTCTGCCTGGCAGGTGCCCAGATATTGCCAAGCCTGCAGTATCATCACACACAATCAGCATTTCACAAAGAGAAACAACAAAGCAGAACACTGTCCCACAACCCTTTGAAACAAAATGAATCATCAGTTTTTGGATCTGGGATTATACATATGAGGCTCTGACCAGCTGGTTGTCTGGCTCTCTCTGAACCGCGCTCTCAAAGAGGCGTACGGCTCCAGGAATGTCCCCCGCCTCCATCCTCTTCACGCCCTCAGCAAACGGATCATCATGGGACAGGTAGGGGTTGTCTTCTTCAAACTGATATCCCTAAGAGAAAATGAAAGGCATATTCAAACTAAAAGCTGCAGTTGGTAACTTTTGCTGCTCTAGCGGTTAATAAACAGAACTGCATGTGTCTTGCGGAAGAACACTGTACCAGGAGCTACTTCTCTCTGCTTATGCCTATGACTAATCACGCAGGTACTGGGCTACTCAGAACCCGTATAAAAACTTATAGGTATATCGTAGTGATTCAGGATAAGCCAAAAACATGGTATGGAAAATGGATTCATGACGTACTCACTTCTTATATACATTTTGTACATTTTGAACAAAAAGGTTACTGACTGCAGCTTAAATGGTGTATGGGTCAGTGACGTGATACCTAAATTTTCTGTCCGATTGCAATTTTTCTGTTAAAATTACTTTAAATGCATAAAAAAATATGCCATATATCTGAAGTACCTCTGTCATGTATGCACTTGCTTTAACTTTTTAAAAAACATTATTAGTTATTTGTAATTTAAAGTTTTTCTTTTATTTAAAGTGTCAAACTCTCATGTGGTGTGACCATCCGGCCATAACCGCTGTTTTGGAAACATCTTTGAAATTACCCCAAATTTATTCAGATTAATTTTCTGACAAATTTGACATGATTTCCAAAGTGTTTTGTAGTCCTGTATAAAATTGCAAAGCATTTGCAATTATATTTCCATCTTAATATACAAACAAACTTTGTCCAATGATTTCCATTTTATGAAATATCATGAAACTACCATTTTGGTACTTTGATGTTCAAAACCATTCAAAGACAGAATGTTGCATCATATAACAATTTGCCAAGAACCAATGGAAGCATAAAGTTGGTTTATAATTCTCTTTTTTAAATGTGGAAAAAAATAATCTTTTAACAGTATGTTATTATGTGGTATGACCCATGACACAATGAATATGCAATATTATATAATATCTACAAGTATTTATTTTATTATAAATTTCATAGTGACCTTTTGTGGGAAGCTAGCTTGTTTTGTTTAGGTGGCCAATTTTGTGCTTGTAAATTTTGACCAAATTTGAAAATATCATGTGGTGCGACCACTGCAGAGTGTTTTCCATTATAGATATATGTCCCAGATTGGCATTTGTTGTGCCTTTATATTCAATTAATGGTTTATATACATAAAATACTTTATTTTAGTATCAGTTGGAATAGATTTTGATGCAATTTGGGTCATAGTTTATGTTTTATCTTTGTACAATATGAGAAAGAAAAATGCAAAAAAAAAAAAACAATTAGAGAATGTAATTTTAGTTTGGTAATTATACATTTATTAATATTTATTTATTTATTAATAACTATTTTAATCTATTTTACCTGCTTCCACTGCCAAGCAAAGTAAAATAATTGCTTGCCATAGGCAACATGTTATTCTGACCCTGCAGTCAAGCGCCAACTCCAGATGTCATTTTCTACTGTAAGGATGTTCATGCTGTCATCTCAAAACCTGAGCCAACAACTTCCCGCTATTCTAAATTGACCCTTTGCAAAGCAAGCTGCGTTGTATATGTTGGCGCACTAACCACGAGGCTATCAGCACCGACTAGATTTTTTAATGATATAAGGTCATTGTGTCATTTGGAGCGACCACTCATCATGTGGTGCAACCAATAATAGCAATAACTGTATTAAATCAACAAGAAAATATCTCATTTCTGCAGTTGAAATATAAATCACTGCTACAATAGGCTTAAGTAAATGGTATTTTTAATACATTTTTATTAGTTTAATGCAATTTACAGGAAAAATAAGTCTGCTAACTACATTTAAGAAGGTAACTGAAATTATAGAACAAAAATATGAGATCATTATTTACAAAAACTCAGAAGAAATGCAAATACTTTGTTTCTAAACACTTTGATTACTAAGAGTTTTTACTGTTTAGGAAATGTACTGTTAAGGAAATTAATCTGAACATAAATCATGGTTGCACCACATGACATTTTTTAAGGCTACGGCCAATTCAACTAGATGAA
>JAHKKF010527253.1:25297-68086 GCA_019740295.1 Labeo calbasu
GTTGTATAAACTGTTACTAGAGCCTGGGAAAGGCCTTAAAGTTTTAATTAGGTGGAAGTATCCATGCTGTAAATGGGCACAGCTGTACATGATCTAGATACCTTGTCATAAGAGCTGCTGAGCATCTGGTCAAAATCTGAGAGCCAAGGGTGAGCTTCAGCATCTCTCTTCGCCATTTCCTCCCACTCCTGCTGGAGTTTCTCCCAGAAATCAACATCGCTCTGAACTCACAGACACACAACGACACACAATCATCAGTGAATGAAACAGTATCACACTGAAGTTCATGTAAACACGTGCAAGTGTTTAGTCTGTCTCACCTCGACCGCTGCTTTGGCCTGCTGGAAGTCTGGCCCGTAAGCGGTGAATTCATCTACCCAAGATTCTGCAGACTCTGCCGAAACCTACCGAGCACAGCGACATGCCAGGCTGTTAACAGCCTCAGTAACACATCACAGAGCCTGCAAATGCTTAAACACTACTCAGCTGAACTGGGGGAAAAAGACAACATACTGTGATGAATGAGAGTGGGGGAATAAAGAAAGGATGTAATGGAAAAAGAAAAAGTGGGTTTGGGAGACCGACAGAAGAAGTAAAAAATCTCACCCTCATTCATCCATCTTTCCTTTCCTCTCTATTTTAAAAATAGCAAGCAATGCTCAGTGTACCTTCACTACTGCAGGAAGTCAAAGTGGTTTCAGTAGCTGGGCACAAATGAAAAGCAGTGTGAGCAGGGCATTAGCTCTACAGCCCTGGCGTCTCGCAGCGATAATTACGTTAAAAGCGCTGTTAAATTAAAGCAACAGTTTGCTCTCTTTAAGGCAAAAAAGGTTTGGTCAGCAGGGGCTAGTTAACATAACGAAAATGACAAGCCTAAAAACACAGACAGAACAGAAATTGCAGGACTACTGCATCACTGTTGCCGGCTGATCAGGGTCCTACCTGCCTGACGATAGTAGCCCATTGCTCTGCCTGTTTAGCTTTTATTTTGTCATTCTTCTTTTTGCCCTCTCGACTTTCCACTTGCACAGTCCCCTCCCCTGATTCCAGGAACTGGGCAGCCAGTAAGGAACAGAGGGTACAGGGAGGGGGATTTATGGATAGTATGCATTTGGTGTGGGATTGTTAAGGACAGTAGGGAAATTTAGGTATGGATGGAGGTTAAAAGGTATCAGGATGGGATTAAAAGATGTCATGACCAACGTCCATGACAAAAGGAAGAAGGAAATATCACAGTTAAACTATTGCTTGTTTGAACTATAGGACAAAAAAGGTTTTTTAGAAACAGGGCCAGTTTCCAAGCATAGTGTAGACCTAGTCCCGGACAATTGTGATTTTTCCGTTAAAAAAAAAACTTGGACTTGGCTTGACTACAGTGGGGTCCAAAAGTCTGAGATCACTAGCAAAAAATACTGCTTCTAATACATATTTATATGATCAGGGTAACATATAAATATGTTATACCCTCCACAAATTGGTGCAGAATCTATAATATTTCTCATTCATTTTACATCATAATAACTGGTCTTAAAACTCTACTATTTTAACTGTATTTTAATTGTATATTTAAATAATATATTTATATAATAACATTTTAAGAATAAATGGATAGATGGTTTTCAGAATATACTCCAGTTCAAACGTTAGGCGTCAGTAAGATTTTCTTATTTTTCCAAGACCATGGCTGCATTAATTTAATTAAAAAATACAGTAAAAACAGTAATATTGTGAAATATTATTACATTTTAAATAACGTTTTACATTTTAAATTGTAATTTATTTCTGTGGTGGCAAGGCTGAATTTTCTTCAGCCATTACTACAGATTTTAGAACACACGATCCTTCAGAAATCATATTAATATGCTGATTTGGTGTTCAAGAAACAGTTCCTACTGTTAATAATGTTGAAAACAGTTTTGCTGCTTAATATTTTTCTGGAAACCATTGTTTTGTTTTTGTTCAGGACTGTTCGATGAATAGAAAGTTAAAAGGAACAGCATTTATTTTACAGAAATCCTCTATAACATTATAAATGTATAATGTCGCATTTGATAAATTTAATAAATCTTTGAAATAACTGACCACAAAAAAAAAACTTCAGTGTATTTGTTCACTGCTATATATGTAAGTGTGTTTTTGTAGTTTTCCCTTGTTCTTGTTTTTTCTTTTTTTGTATTTTTTTATTAATGTATTTTAAAATAAAACATTACAGCATTACAGCAGAGCAAAATATTAAAAAAGAAAAACAAATAATTGACCCCAAACCTCTGAACAGTAATATTATATTATATTACACACATAATTGATTAAAATAGATTTTGAACGCCAAATTTTAAAGGCACAATATGTAAGTTTTCACCGTTACAGTGCGCAAATTTAAAACAAACAAAGAACCAAAGTTGTAGTTTGATGATGCCGTGACTGAGTGTGGAATTATGGGAGTTGTTTTCTTCATCCCCACAGCCCATGCAATCCATCGGGACTCGGGCAGAAATCATGTTCATGGATGAGCTATTGTACTAAAGGCTTATTAAGGTCACTGTAGTATGAAGCATAGTGGGGCTGAAAGACCTTGAAGCAAAACGAGGATGCTGGAGCAATTGCTAATGAAGGACGAGTGCGACAGTGGAGCTTTTATTATGCCACAGTCAACCTCTTACACTCCTGCCAGTCATGCATATGTAAGCAGCGCTGTTGTATCATACAAGATACATTTGAGTGTGTTGAAAGTTGTTTAAAATGCTACTCTGTGTATTCGTCAACTGTCTAATAAAACATATTAAAGCGTCTTTGGTGTTTCCATGTTTTCTACAAAAAAACCCGGGAAAATCAAGAGTGTACGACTTCATTGGCAGGTGAGGCAATGACAAGATCCATTACACTAGTTAAAATTGCTTATTTCTCTGGATTTAAACATTCTGCGAAACATTTGGTATAATGTAAGTACACAAGTCAGAAAATATTCAAGTCAGATATTTTAATTAAAAAAAATCTTACATATCGTGCCTTTAAATCTGGTCTTAGACCCCACTGTATATACAGATTCCAGTCTCTAAAACAAATTAAGCTATCCAAAACGGTATTTTTCATTACTAATTATTTACAACACAGCAGTGCACATTGGCAAGGATTTACAGTATGCTATGTAGTTCTGGCTAATGTTGCCTAGCAGCTTGAGAAGAGCCAAGATGGCTGCCAAAGGGCTGCAGTGTCACCCTTCACAGTGTTTCCTCTATGCGAGGAGCTGGGAAGGCCTCGTACCTGGTTAATGCTGGAGGCCCAGTGCTGTGCCTCCTTGGCCTGTGCTTTATCAGTGTTCTCTTTTCCTGCTCTGTCCTCCACAGTCACACTGCCCTCGCCAATCTGCCTAATGAACCGCAGGAACTACACAATAACAACAACAACAACAGCTATTACACATCTACTGCTACCAGGAAACACACTGACGATGAATTCAACACACACACACACAAATACACCAGTGTTTTTTTCTTGACAATTATGGTCAGACACCAGCAGACCACAAGGAGGAAGGAATAACGGCTAAAGGCATAACGTATCCCAAATGATACAACAAAGCACGAGCAGAGTTAAATGAAAAAGAGAGAAAAATATGAGCAAGTAAAGAAATGCCCATGAAAACATGAACAATGTCACATCACTTCATCATCCACCACAAGTCAAAAATGATCCTAAACAGGTTAATGTATTACTTTAACCTTTCTAAATATAACCCTGAAGGGCACACTGGGATGTAAAAAAGATCTCTTGGGACAACACAGTTTTAGCTTTACTTAAAGTAACAGTTCACCCAAAAACGAAAATCTGCACAAGATTTACTCACTCTCAGGCCGTCCAAAATAAGATGATATAAGAAAATTTGCATTACATTATGGGTGAATGGGTGCCGTCAAAAATGAGAGTCCAAACAGCTAATAAAAACATCACAATAATCCACAAGTAATTCATGCGATTCCAGTAAATCGATTAATGCTGTGTATTTGTAATAATCTATCATCTATCATTATGATATTTTTAACCTCAAACTGCTGCTTACTGCTAAAATATGATATGCATAGGTCAAGCACCATTTACAAGTAAAATCAGCTCAAAACAGTTCTAAACCAATATGCCAGTGGAAATTAATAAAAGGACAACAGGGGATGGACTTTTTCCTACAAACACACAGTTATTCACAAGACATTAATTGATGGACTGGATGTTTTTATGAGCTGTTTGGACTCACATTCTGACGGCACCCATTCACTGCAGAGGATCCATTAGGGAGACAGTAATGTAAAGCTACATTTCTACAAATTTGTTCTGATGAAGAAACAAACTTACAGTTGAGGTCAAAAGTTTACATCCCCCTTTCAGAATCTGCAAAATGATAATTATTTTACCAAAGTAAGAGGGATCATACAAAATGCATGCTATTGTTTATTTAGTACCGACCTGAATAAAATATAAAACATAACATAAAAGATGTTTACATATAGTTTACATATTACAGAAGGTTCAAACGCTCACTGATGAAGGAAAAACCATGCATTGAGAGAACTTTTGAACAGAATAGACGTGTACATTTTTCTTATTTTGCCCAAGTATCATATTTTAGTACTGCCCTTCAGAAGCTAAAAAAGTTACATGTTTCCCAGAAGACAAAATAAGTTAAATTTACCCTGATCTTTAAATTCAAAAAGTTTTCACCCCCTGGCTCTTAATGCATTGTGTTTCCTTCTGGAGCATCAGTGACTGTTTAAACCTTCTGTAATATGTAAACTAAATGTAAACATCTCTTATGTTATGTTTCTTATGTTATGTATCTTATTCAGGTCAGTACTAAATAAACAATAGCATGCATTTTGTATGATCCCTCTTATTTTGATCAAATAATTACATATTTCACACTGTCCTCAGTGTGAAAAGATGGATCTCAAAATCATACAGTCAGTGTTGGAAAGGGTTCAAATACACAAAAATGTTGGAAAACCAAAGAATCTGTGGGACCTGAAGGATTGAAGAACAGCAGGCAGAAATCAACAACACAAGATTAAGAATCAAGGGGATGTAAACTTTTTTATAAATTCAACTGTTATTTTTGCTTGTGGACTATATCTAAATGTCTTTTAGGTGAAATATCTTGTTCAGGTCAGTACTAAATAAAAAAAATAACACGCATTTGGTATGATCCCTCTTAATTTGTTAAAATAATTAGTATTTTGCAGATTCTGAAAGGGGGATGTAAACTTTTGACCTCAACTGTACATCTTGGACGGACTGAGCGTGGGTAAATGTTTAGCAAATTTTCATTTTGGTCAGGCTTTTAAGTGATCCCTCATAATAGATCAATTCGGTGATGTGGCATTGGTGAAAGCAGAGCAAATTTATTCTAAAATGGATAAACTTTAGTCAAACATCCTGCAAATCATATTTCATAAAATTACATTAACAAAGTCCCTGTGCTGCAGCATTTAATACAGCAATATGTCATGAGAGGCAGTGATTTTACCAATGTGGATTGCCTATTACTTTTAGATTTTAGTGGCTTACTGCTATTATAAGAATCAAAGTAACAGCACTACGATCAAAGATACCAATGTTCAATAAACAGTTACAGGAACAAACTATTCTTCGGGCAAGTAATATTGTTCATTATGCCTGCTTGTGGTTGTGATTGTGCAAAACATAGTAAGGACTTAATTTTAAAACTGAATATTAATTTAGAAGAGGAACTATGTGTACGATTTGTTTTGGGTGTAATATCTTTATCTTGTTTAATATATCTATGCATGTGGTGACTTTGACTAAAGTGTTTCAGGTGCAGCTCAAACAACACTTAAAATTTTAACCCCTCCTCTTACTCTCACCTCTGTGTTCTGTAGTTTAGGGTCATCCACTTTGGCAAGGAGTTCATTCGCTGTTTGCCGTAGTTCTTCACCTGCCTGGTATTCTTGTGTCCTGATAGGATAAAAAAATATATATTACAGCAAAGATATAACAGCTGGTGGCTAGTACCAAATTGTTTTAACGTCAGAACTTTCATCACATCTTCAAATTGTGGAACATAATTGTGGAACAAAAAATGAAGTTACATTTTTTCAATTACTGTAATTTTAATCAAATAAAAGCAATTTTGCTGAGCACAAGAGAATTCAAAAGCATTAAAAAAAATACCAAATTACTGACCCCAAACAGTAATTATGTCTCGTCTTTCTATATTATCCTATAATATATAAAATACCATTCTTTGTCCTGTTCTCTTTCTCCCAAATCTCCTAGCCATAACTTTTCCTCTGATTGCTCCAGGTACTCCTCTGCCCAGCGGCCAGGGTCTATAAGACAGGAGGAAGGGAACTGAATAGTGGAGGTATAGTAGAAGACGACAGAAAGAGTAAAGCTTTGGAGAATGAAAGGATGGCTGAGCAAAGATGAGTGAAGAATTGTCAGCCCCACCTAATGACATCCAGCAACATCCGATGGCATTACAATGAAACCTAAAGGGATCAAATCTGGGCTAAATTACCATATTTTAAATATATTTACCTGCCACTTCATTGATGAATTCTCTGGTCCAATCAGCATCAGCTGGATCCAGACCAGCTTGTCCAGAAGAAGAGGCGGAGTCGGCACTAGACAAGAACTCTGCTGCCCAATCGCCAGACAGTGCTAGAGCAGCCACATCAGGAGCTGGGAAATGAAAACATATAGTTATAGCACACCGAAAAGTGTTAAAATCAGACGATATGTGTGTTTGTGCAGTCTACCTCTCTGTGGAGCCTGTCTATAGCTCTGTTGATCTATCTGTTGCATTTCTTCCAGCAGTTGACCCATATCAAAAGTGTGAGGAGGTCGTTGGGGGGCCTGTAGAAACTCACTGACCAGCTGGATTTCAAAAACAACAGAATGTCATTACAGTAAAAACACAGAAGACTACTGGACTTCGACAAACTGATCAGGTCATTGAAATATCAAAATATCCAAAAGACCAAAATACACACCTCCTCTTCAGTAGCTATTTCAATTGGAGTAGGAGGAATCTATGGGGAGAAAAGAGAAAAATAAGCTTTTTAATAGTCACTTAATTTTAATATTTTTAAGGCTGCAACTAAAACTTATTTTTCAATCTATTCATCTACTAATTTATTTATTTATTTGCTTTTTAATTAGATGATTAATTTAACTATTCTTTTATTCCAGAAAGTCTAATTTTTATAATGCTGAAGAGCTGGTATCATTGGGTATAAACGTAAACACAACACATTCCACAAAAATCATGTATTTATGTTACAGACATTGACATGCTGTTCCAGTCCTAAATAGTTTGTCATGATTTAAAAAAAAAAAAAAAAAAGTGTTCAGTAACTTACAGTGGGTGTTGATCGGTGTCTCCAAGCCCCGCCCTCTTGGGTCATGTGACCAGTGAGTTTCATAAGCGGATTGGCTCCCCCACATTCCCCCTCCACTAACTCCCGCATCGCCATGGCAACACACCGTCAGGGTCGATCAGGCTAACACCTTGAGATATCTACATGTAAATGAAATATCATCAGTGAGTGTTATGCTGTTATATGTGACAGTAGTGAAGTGGTTGCGGTGGATCTTTCTGACTCCAAGGCCCCTCATTGTCCAAAACAATATTTGCAGGCCCCCCAGCTGTAGTTTTGTTTTTAACACTTAAATCTTGAACAGGCTGGAATACATTACATAACTAATAAAATCTAAACAGAATTTAAAACACTAGGCATCAAAGAGTTACAGAAGAAAAAGTGGGTATCATACACTTGCCGACTTTCAAGTCGTTCCAATTACAACAAACTGACGTTTGTTACGTATGATAATAAAAACAAGTGTTCTAAAATAGTCTCGAGATATCAAACACTGGACTGGACAGAATAATAGTTTGAAGCCAAAATATTCTAAGTCTGTGACTATCTTATACTACGTGACTGTCCATGAAATCGGTCAGCTCAATCTGCAGAGTGAATCGGCAACTAACGTAGAGCCCTATGATTTCCACGATGCGGAAAACGAGGACGGAATCGCGGAATCGCATCATATACACACAGAAATATAAAGGTAGACACGACAAACCGTCAAAATAAAAGTCCAGTTTAACTTGAAGACATTGTGCCAGATATATATTACTACTATTACTACTACTAAAATGAAACAAACATAATTTTTTAGGGTATAATCACACAACATTTCTTCCATGTTTTAATTTTAACAGTAAATTCCCCTTTGTTTGCCAAAAAAAAGTTTGCTTCATTTTCAGTAATTAAAAGATAAATTAAATTAATGTTTTATGCCTTCATTGGATAACCAGAACATTTTAAATACACAACACAAAACCTTCATAAGGCTATTTTAAGAATAGATTTAAATAAATTAAGTATGCATTCAAATAATTAGACATGCTAAAACACAGAATTTGATAACAATAAAACATATTGTGAGAAAAAATAAAATATTTCATAGGGTCCTAAACATGTCATTTTTGTTAAACCTTTATTAAACTGATGTGAAATTATATAAGTTTCATGATTTTAATTAATTAGACATGCTCTTTTATTAATACAATTTAATTTAACCATTAAAAATGAAAACTGAAAAAACAGAATTTGGAAAAAAAATTAAATGGAATTTGGGATAAAATAAGACAGATTTCATAAGGCCCTACTAACATCAACTTCTCCAGGCAGTAAATAAGTGCAAAAAATCTGGGCACAAGTCATGTACTGTTTAGTGAATTCCTGCCTCAAGTTGTTCAGGGTTTCCAGCTACCAGGCTGTTTTCTAGTTGTTATTAATTTTCTAGATAAAGATTGAGGATAAAAGTTTGTAAAAATATTTTCACTCACAATATCCAATAAAAATGTATATTCATTATTACGACTCCATTTTAGTGCCACGTTAATAAATACAAAAAATCTAAAATTACGAAATTGAAGTCATAATATTATACCGTGTGTGTTATACTCGCAGGGACAGTATGCTTGGAAATAATATTTCACGTCTTTGATAGCATTCACTAGGTCTATTTGTAGTGTGCCAGCCACCCAATAATAGCAATAAGCTTTGTGCTTTTGGAACTTTCAATATAAAACAAAGTCTCAGCTTTCAAAATCTTTCAAAATAAAACTTTTGACAGATTTTGAAAAAGTGGAGACTTTTCCAGAATATCTCCCAGTTCTCCCAATCAAGGCCATTTGCATGCACAACAGGCTAGAATATACTCTCAAAATATTATAACTTAAATCTTGTAATTGCTACTTGATTCTCATAATATTTTGACTTCATTCTCAAAATATTACAACTTTAATCTTGTAATTTTAGATGTGCCACTAAAATGCCATCGTACAAAAAATACCAACTTTAATGATTCTGTTTTTTGATTCTGTTTTATCTTATTTTAACAATGGACAGTTCACTTCCAGAATAAAAACTTCTCTACACAATCACAGCTGAGGAATATAGGTCTTATCTAGCAAAACGATCTGCCATTTTCCTAAAAAAACAAAACAAAAACAAATTAATATACTTTTTAATCACAAATGCTTGCTGACACTAGCTCTGCATCCACAACTTCATGCATTATGTAACACATTGGAAAAGTCACACATTTGGAGTACAGCGTGACTACATAATGCGTGAAGGCGTAGACGCACTTCGCAGAGCTAGTCCAAGATGAGCATTTGTATTTTTTTTTAATTGTCGGATCATTTCATTAAATAAGAGCCTTGTTGCTTGACAGGAATCATGTGGATGGAGACCTTTGAAACTGCATTGAAACTGCAATTTGGACCTTCAACCTTCTAGTCCCCTTTGAAGTCCTAGAATGTTTTCCTCAAAAACCTTAATTTTTTCTTTAACTGAAGAACAAAAGACAGCTTGGTTGACATGGGGGTGAGTAAATTATTAGGAAATATTAATTCTGGAGTGAACTAATTCTTTAAGTTAAAACATTCTAAGTCATTTCAAGATGGCCCCGGTCCATGGTTGCAAGCTGCTAGTCTAGACTGGTAACCCAAAGGTTGTCATTAGTAACATAAAAAGTTACCAGAATCACCAGTGCCCCTGAGAGTGACATTTTTTTCTAGTCTGTTTATATGAATTAAATTCAGTAAGGATTATTGTAAACCATTTCACCTCTGGAAGTGGTTAGGATGAATATCTTGCCATTGAGTACAACGCCACCATACCTGCCACAAACAAAAGCGTCTCCAGCCTGAACAGAGACTGAAAGACAATGAATCATCGGCTTGAGATAAATCCTGTCGACTGAGCTAACGTTACCTTTCCACTGGCATAAACATATGTTCCATCAGCTTATCCAGACTAGAAGGATTACACAGATTTCATTGTTCCTGAAAACAGCTATTAACAATTAACCAAGACTGCATGTGAATAAGCAGATCTGGTTTACCTTGCTGTCCTTTTGCAATAATCCCAAAACAACCTGCTTCCCTCATGTATTTGTCACATTAATGAAAAATCAATGAGACCAACAGGAGTGTTTGTTCTATGAATGACCACCGGTTGAACTGGTCATCTGATCACATCATTCTTGCGCTGAAAACTAATGTCAGACATACTAAACACTCTCTGCTCCGAATTTAGCTCTTGTCTGCTGTCAGTTTGGCTTCAGCACAGGAACATGAAGTGCAAGTGTGACTTTCCTCAAATGTAAATGGCAGTTATACATAGCAACGTAATAGACAACAACCGGTTAGCTAACAACAGCCGTTTTTGTGCTGCAGGTTTGAATCATAACATTGAAGCTAGCAGGTCAAATAAGTCAACTATGCAGCAGACAGTTAGCTTACAAGCTAAAAACACTCATCTCACCTGCACAGGCGATGTTATCACCTCTCTTCTTCCCTTTTTCTCCTCTTATCCCGAGAGTAATGGAGTTTAGACAAAGACAAAACACGTCTGAGCGTAGTAGGCCCGAAAGAGACAGCTGAGGTTAACGGCCCTCTGGTTGTCGGTACCTGACGGGTAAATGTTGCGCTGGTGACCGTCCTGTCTATTTACCTTCCTCGTGTGGCCCACTGGAACAGGAGCGAACCAGCCACACGAATCCTACACGCTACGCTCCGGCTATTCACAAACGCGATTTGCGTAAAGATCAACGGCAACTGTGCTGAGCATCTTGACGGACGGAGCGAGATTTACGTAGAAAGTTACGTAAAATTCCTAAAGTGACAGCGCATGCTTTGAGTGACAGGTTGAAAACCTATTGTTTTACCATCCGGGGAAATGATTTTGTAGAATAAGCAGTAATTGAAAAATCATTCCTGTGGTGCAGTATCTTTTAAGCGCTGTAATTTTTTTTCAATAATTATATGCATGTATTATTTAGGCGCATTTTGCTATAAACGTTTATACCGAAACTGAAATGCCCTGGTCAAGATCAAGGACTCAAACTTTATTCATTTACAAATAAACAGGTTAGTTTATCAATTTTGTTCAGTTTTCTAATATGTGTATGGCACAAACCAAAACAAAACGCCAATTCACAATTTTTGTGTTAAATCCATTGCATTTGTACTGTTGTTTTACACTAAAAACTGTCACTTATGTCGAATGAAGTACACCATCATTTTTAATGGTAAATGTGTTCAAAAATATGAAAAATCTGTGTGTAACTTTAAGCAACATCACTACCAAACCCCCTTAAACACATTTTTTTGGAAGTTATTCCATAACATTTGATTTTTATATGTGTACAAGTGTTCAGAACATTGCTAACTAACCATGTGCTGATTAGCATCTTTGAGCTGGGTTCAAAAATATCTAAAATTGTCACTACTGAAACATTTAGTATTTGAGTCACGACTGAAATGTCATCATTGTTTTGGTAGTGACAAAAGGGAACACATAATCCTCATATCTGAGGGAAATAAACAAAATTTTAGTACAGTTATGCAATTTTTTTGTTTTTTACTATGTTTTAGTAGTGTTTTAGTATGTGGGTTATCGAAAATGTGCTGTCACTACCGAAACATGGGATGTTTTATCAAAAATAAAGTGTACTGAATTATCAGCTAAGATGTTATGATGTTTTTGGTTCAGAGTATATTCAAACTGATGAATCCTCAACTTTGAAATCAGTACAATTTTTGCTTTTTACAAAGAAAAACTGGATTTAACATACAACAAATCTCATAAATCACACTTGAAATATTGTTAAAAATGTAATTGTTGTCGATTTACCTATTAAAAATGTTAATAAAATCGCAAATATATAGATATATTTACAATGTAGATGTAAGCAAAATCTTAATATGTCAGTATAACCCTTATTAAATATAAGTGTTTCAGTAGTGACAAATTTGGGGAGAGTACAAATATTGCTAAACTTTCTGAAAATACAATATAAGAATTAACTGCACAATTACTAGAAATGTGTCTTGAATATTAGACAATTTGCATACATACACATTTTTAGGAAAAATACCTTTTTTTCAAGACGTTTTCAAGTCTGACTTTGGACAAATTCTGATGACAAAATGTTAGTAGACAGATAGATAGATGTATTATTTATTTATTTATGTATTCTTCGATTTTTACCTTGCTCTGATGTTTTGAGGCTTAAGTGTGAGTATGTTGTTGGCTGTTTATGCTATTTTGATGTATGTGTTGTTTTTAATGAAAAGGATGCAAAGTAATACTGTAAACACAGAAAAAAACTATAAAATGAGTAATAATTATTATATAATATTGATTGATTGATTGTAGAATTTCCTGTTAGTTCCTAGTTAGTTTTGTAGTCAAAATATTATTCCAAAACAGCTGGAGACATGGCAAAAATGGCAACATCTGCCCATACGACAGTATTTATTCAGAATTTGGTCATTTTTTCAATTAATTGTGATATTGTTATTAACTAATATGATTTGAATCTTTTTAAAATTGCAGGTTGAATAATTCATCAAATATATTAACAGGAAGAACATATAGGCAATTCATTATTTATATTCTAAAACATTTCATATTCACAGCTCTCTAAATATGATCAGATGTGTAATTTGTTAATTTGCAATGTTCGTTTATTAATATTTTTAGTCCGCAACCATCGTTTCTTCAAGATTATATGAAAAAGAACGAAAAAAAAACACTGACCATCTGCTGACGTCATCCGTGTGTTTTTATTATGAATTTTTTGAACAGATTATTTCTTCAGACGGTTATCAATAACAATCAATCCATATAATCCATGTCATTGTGTCTATAAGTATAGTTAATTGTCCCAATGGTAACCATTGTAATAATATAGCTTATTAATGCAAATTTATCCATTCTTAATATCACACTGCAAAAACAACAGGCCTTTATTTACTGACAGGTTTCCACTGTACACTAACACAGACAGAGAAATAGTCACGGGAAAAAGAGAGGAGGAGGAGGAGGAGGAGTGCGAGCTGGAAGGAGGAAGGGGTGGCACAGTTGTACATTCAGAAACCAAAAAAGCAGTGGCAGTATCTAAAGAGTGTTAGGACGGGGGAGAAAAGAGAGAAGGGAGGATGATGGCAGAGGTGAAAGTGTTTAGGCATAACAATAATGTGCCTTTCTGTTCCACTGTGAATCAGATATTAACAAGTGTTTAAATTACACAATTGAACACACAAATAAATAGACATTCATCAAGCCAATCGTTACCGCTCTTATTACTAATACTATTATTGTCATTATCACTGTATATTACCAATAGAGATATTAGAAAAAAATACCTAGCCTATCTGAAAGTGCAAAGACTGAAAATGAATCAAAAAATGGAACCGACAACAAAAAAATGAGAATAATAGTAGTAGTCATTTGTATTTACATACATTTAAGTACAATCAAAACTGCCCAGGTTGAGCTAACATTCTGATACAGCAGAGGGCATTGCACTGTACTGTGTTTTTGTGAGGTTGTGAGAAGAGGTGCACAGATTTGTGTGTGTGTGTGTGCGTGCGTGCGTTGTGATGCTTAAAAGAAAGCACTTGCATACCTAGCTGTAGTCTATCACTATTACGAAACACCTTTACTGACTAGTCCTCTATGTCTGTACATGTGAATTTGTTCAAGGAATGTATCGAGAGACAGATTGTGCAGAGAAAATACAGCTTCTGAATTTGTGTCGGGCACTAGACGCTTTATTAATTAAAAAAGGCTGTAATTTTAGACATTCAGAGTCAATTAGCTGATATGAGCTGACAATTAGTGTTCGATACAGTGTTGTGAGCACATCAGTTGGAAAGGTTGTAGGATGAATGAACATATAATTGTGCCATTAATAAATATTGGGATCTGGGTTGAGAGTGGCAATGAGGGAATGTGTTGTGCATTGTGGGAGCATTGTACATTCCAGAGAGAAGCATTGCATTCACAGAGGCTGAGATCCTATAATTGTGTCACTGGTGTGTTAGACTCTTTGCATTTTCTTTGATGTGTGTTTGTATATTCCTGTATATTAAATGAGTGGGTGGTGTTTCAGTATGTGGGTGTGGCTCAGTAGCGTCTGGGGGCGGAGTCTCTTCCCTCTTTCTTGATGATGATTCGCTGGTCATCACTGGTATCGTCGGGCGAATCCACTACTTCTTCCTCGTCGTCACACTCCCCATCCATATCTGTTGCAATTCCCATGCGGTTCTCGTATGTCTAAGAAAGAATATAAAAAGAAAGATAAAAAATTAATAAATGAATACTGCATACTTATAAACGGTAATCTCTAGATTCTAACTGTCGTACGTGCGTTCACGTGAGAGTGGCGTTCCAGCGGATGGTGTAGACATAGCGTAAGAATATGCTAGTCTAGCAACAATCAAGATTTGTTTACAGCAAAGGAAAACCAGTCTCCTCTTGGCTTATATCAAAACCCTCAACATTTTTCTTTACAAATCCTTATTTGTACTTCTAATTCGTGATCGGTGTTTTGTTTTGCTCTCTCCTCTGCACTTCCGTGTTCGTCAACACGTTTGTCTACATCCTACGTCATCTGCTGATACTCCACTAACTCGTGTACACATGTACGACAGTTAGCGAAGCTAGAGATTTTTCTTACACAAATGCATTGATTTGCTTTAGAAGGCCTTTATTAAAGGAAAAGTCCACTTCCAGCACAACAATTCACAAATAATTTACTCACCCCCTTGTCATCCAAGATGTTCATGTCTTTCTGTCTTCAGTCGTAAAGAAATGATGGTTTTTGAAGAAAGCATTTCAGGATTTTTCTCCATATAATGTACTTCATTGGTGCCCCGAGTCTCATTCAGCAAAATGAATGAATCTTTTTTCGAGTGATTTTGTTCATTTTAGCAAAATATAATTAAAATGTTACGTGTTACTTCCCTAACACATTTACTGCTTACACAAACATTTATCACACTACAAACAAGACAAAACTGTAATACTATAAGAAACAGAAAAGATTAATTCATTGTTTAACTGGGTCTTTAGTCTATGATTAGCTCACCTCACCTCTTATCTGACAAGTTTTCGGGTTTGAGTCGTTCGTTCATCACGTGACAGCCCCATAAGATGAATGAACGACTAATAGGATGTTGCGCACGCGCGACTGAACGAATCACTCCTCGAGACGACTCGTTCTTCCCGAGTCACATTAAAGACTCATTCAACATGAAAGAATCGTTCAAGAATGACCCATTACTAATTCGTAGCATCGTGGACACGCATTCCAGAGCCTGTGCTACACAAGCTTTTGTGCTTAAAAAGTATACAAAATTTTATTTTTCGAAACAAATGACCGATCGTTTCATTAGATAAGACCCTTCTTCCTCGGCTGGGATTGTTTAGAGCCCTTTGAAGCTGCATTTAAACTGCATTTTGGAAGTTAAAAATCGGGAAAGTCCATTATATGGAGAAAAATCCTGAAATGCTTTCCTCAAAAACCATAATTTCTTTATGACTGAAGACAGAAAGACATGAACATCTTGGATGACAAGGGGGTGAGTAAATTATTTGTAAATAGTTGTTCTGGAAGTGGACTTCTCTTTTAACCCCCCAAAGCCATTTGGAATACTTTTTATGATGGATGAATGCACTTTATTGGAGTTTAAAATCTCAACACCCATTCATTGCCATTATAAAGCTTGGAAAAGCCAGGACATTTTTAATATATCTCCGATTGTATTCATCTGAAAGAGAAAGTCATATACACCTTGGATGGTTTGAGGGGGAGTAAATCATGGGGTGATTTTACATTTTTGGGTGAACTATCCCTTTAATTCAGCATATTAGAATGACTTCTGAAGGATCACGTGATACCGAAGACTTGAATAATGGCTGTTGAAAATGTATGATTGTCAGCATATTACATTTTAAAATATATTCCAATAGAATGCGTAGAGACTTTAAGAAAATGACTGACCCAAACTTTTGGACAGTAGTATGCAGGGCCTAAAACTAACTTTTTGCCACATCAGCCAATGGCCAGTGAAGTGAGAAAATTTACCAGCCAACAAATTTTTTTACCAGCTATGAAACTATTTTTGCAAAAACAGGCATTTACTTTAATTTTATGCATTTATGGTGTAATTACAAAATTTTAGTTTCAATCCATGTTCATATTTAGCGCAAACAATGAGCTGTCACTTTAATTCAGCGCGTCCAGCGCAGCAAAAATAGACTTGGTGCGGAAACGATCGCTGTACTTCTGCAGACGCACTGCTTCTGGAACACACTGCTGGACTGCAATCATGTGCAGTGTGAACGCTCAAATCCTTTAACATGAGCATGGAAAAAATATGCACCACATATGCACTGCAAATGGAGTATGTGTGAAACAGGTGTACAGTATCAAAAACTCTCTTTTTTACTCATTGTCAGTGAAACACCATCTCTCACTAAAACACTAAGAACCGTCATGACTTTCTGATGTTTGCGTTACGTTCTGGTGTATCCCCGAGTATGTGTCGCCACATTCTCAGGTTATGAAAAATAAAGAAGGGAAAAGTTAATCTTCCGAAATAAAGCAGCAATAGCCTTTGTTCTCAGATAAAAGTTATTAGAACCTAGGGACAAGCTAGCCATCCTACTGCTCTGACCTTATCAGACCGTTTGTATCCTATTTGATTCGCTCTTGTCGCTTTTGACAAAACAGCTAACCAATCATGATGATTTTGTCTTCAGAAAATATTATTTTATTCTTAGGAAAACTGGTTGTTGTTCTCACTACATTGCATTGTTATAAATCGTTAAAAAGTTTTACCCACCAACTGGTAACTGACACAGTTACATATACTTGCCAAAGCCTTTTTTTACTCGCAACGAATTTTTACTCGCATTTGGCACTTGATAGGTGGTAATTTTAGGCCCTGGTAGTATATGTATCTACTTTAGTATTCATACCTCCATTGGGTTCACAATGATGGTGAGGGCCGAATCGTCCCATTGGTTGCTGCCCTCTTTGCCTCCGCCTCTTGCTCCTTCACCACGACGGTGGATGGAACGGATGCGGAAGACACCAAGAATCACCATGACAACCAAGAAACCCACGCACACCATGATGATGACAGTTGCAGCTCCTGGAACAACTGTATGCACGAAGAGAGGGAGAGACATTCTGTTTATTGTTTTTATATTATATAGAGATATACTATATACATTGCTGTCACGGTTCCTTGATTCGAGTACTCAGTTTTCATGAGAATCCATGAAATGCATTTTTAGACTGTTTTCCAAGGCTGCATGATATATTAAACCCATTTAAACATCATGATAAAGTATAATGCTCTTGTGAATTCACAAAAGACACGATTAAATTACATTGAATAAATATATGCGATGCAGGTTTAATATACGTGCTTTAATTATTTACATGCGTGCAGATTATGTATGTTTGTCTCAGAGCGGCTTTGTTCACAGTAGATGCTGCTTCACACAAACATTTATCATTTACATGAATGAAGCGTCTGAAACTCCATCTCTGCATATTACTGTGAGTTTGGGTTTATTGTAACATTCATCTGAGAACAACATGCGCTATTTCATCAGATTTGTAAGGTAAATCATTTATAAAACCACGCAAATACATCATTATCTTTCTTAATAGCCCAGTTCGGTGTTTGCAAACAGTGATTATGTTTTTCTTAGAGCAGAGCTTATCCAGTGGCAGAAAATGACAGTTTTCAAGTAGCGTTCTATGGAAGCCATGGAATAAATAAATAAATTTGAGTTTATATTTTTAAATTCTGACTTCCAAATTCTGAAGTTATATCTCAGTTCTGATAAGACAAATCAACTCTTCATTCTCTCCTTTTCCTTTGGCTCTGAATCATGAGTTTATATCCCACACTTCTGGGGTTTTTTCCTCAGAATTGACAAACTTGCTATTGTTGAGTTAAAACGAGTTATAAAGTCGAACTACGAGATATCTACTTGCATTTGCGGAGAAAAAAAACTTTTGACATAAAATAGGTTTAAGACTTGTGACTTTAAATTGCCTCGCACAGAGTTTACATGTTCTGATGTCCACATATTAAAGACATTTCATTTTCTGTCATAAAGGAATTGCCAAATATTAAAGATTATGTGGACATTTGATTAAATGTTGTTTACTCAATATTAAACAATGATTAGATTGCACAGTAAAGTGTAAAAACATCGTCAGGCCATTGGCACCCTCTGCAGTCATTTGTTATAATGTGTAATGCACGTTAGTTCTATTGTTTATAATACATTATGTATTTTAACAATTTTGTTCAATAAAATCATATGATTACTAATTATTATTGCCTCGTTGCTATATGTGTTTTAAGTAATTTTAAAGGCTGTTGTTCACTTAAGTCATTTTTAATTACCACAAAAATATATATATATTATTATCCTTTTACTCAATTAATCGTCAGAATTTGACGATTACTAAATACTTGATTACTAAAATAACAGCTCTAACTGTATATATACAGTATATTAGACATACTGCTAAATATTTATAATATCAGACACGTACCTGAATTGCGGTGTGGGTTGGGAAGTGTGTGTCCACTCAGTTCCCCAGTGTGATGGGATGGGTGGAGGAACTGCTGCTGAGACGCTAGCAGATGAGACGGATGGTACAGACTGTCCAGAGAGTGCAGGAAGTTCACCTGAGGAAGTGTAGGAGAAAACCAGAGAAAGACAGTGAGAGTGTGTGCTAATTAAGAGTCTGGACTTTCAATGGTGTTCTTGGTCAGGAAGTGTGTGTGTGTACTGGGTTGGTGTGCTGAGGTCAAGTTGAAGGATCCATATCAGTGTCTTGTATTCAGTGGTGTTCATTACCTCAAGCGTGAGCTCGTTGCTCGTGTACCGGCCATTCATTTCTGAGCACGACAGACGGAACCTTCTTTCAAAACGAGCAGAGCCCTTTGCTAAGCGATAGCGAATGGAGCGTAACACATCCTCATACACAGAGATAGACTCCGCTCCTAAGAGAGAAAAGGATGGAATAAGGTGTTGTTTTTTCTATTTTCCGTGAAATATATGTGTTTAGTCATTTCTATGATGACAACTCTTGGAAGATTTTAGCAAGGTAATGGATAAACAAAGTTAAAATATTTGGTCTTGGCAGAATACATCTGCTACGCTGCTGAATTGCTGCTGCTGTTGACTATTTCTGTTGTTGTAGATTATTGCTGCTGCTAAAGCAAGTACAGGAATTACCTACTGTTAATACATACGCAGATACAGTGCTGTGAGTATTTAAGACATACTGTTGCTGCACAAGTAGCATATATAAAAATAGCTGCAAGCAGCAATTACCAGGGTTCAAGCGCATTAAGGCACATATGAAAGAAGAAATTATTTAGCAAGCTTGTAACCACCTAAATCGATGATTTAAAAAGTATTTTTGGCAAATCCAGATAATTTACCATAAAAAATATAATGTTTTTTTAACGGTTATGACTTTTATAGCGCCAGCTGTGGTCCGATCCCGTTAAAACTTTGCATGCTTGTTTAAAATCACCTTTGTGCTCAGCAGGTTTTATGAAGGTTTGAGTTTTCCTTTAGGCTTTAAAGGATTTTGGGTAAATTTGGACAGGCCCCTTTTCTAAATGACCGTTATAGCTTCCCAAAGAGTACATTTCAACATTTTTTGATAATTATTGACCTAGAGAGTCCAGAGAATTGTACTCTAGTGTTTTTTTCCAGATTGAGCGAAAAACTTAGGACTAGTTCGCAAAGGTAGGTTTTTTACATCTTCTCAATAATTTCACAAACAATTTGATCGACAGCAATGGTTCTAGAGACAAAGTTGTCTGGAATGAGGAGTTCTATCGTATGATATTAATATTGCACGTGTAAAAAAAAAACACACAACCTTAAAATCATTTACGTCCTTAAAAAATGCAATTTCCTTCAAATTTCTCTCAGACCTTTGGGGCCGTGAGTCAAACAGGCCCACCAAGTTTAATTCCGATCGGCCTCCGTTAACCTTGTCTAAGAGGGGCTCGAAATTTGTCGGCCAACGGCAGCCATGTTTTTTGAGATTCGCAAATGTCTTTGTAGAAACTTGTGGCACTTCGGACCAAGAACGTGCACACCAATTTTCATATTTATAGGACAAATGGTTGCGCAGTTATAGCCATTTTTATGTCCGCCCCCCAATAGGTGAGCCAAGGATTCCAAAGACATAAGACACTTGAGCCTGCGAATGTCTATTAAGAGGTTTTGAGCAATTTCATACTTTTGATCACTGTAGCGCCCCCATCAGACCGATTGGGGCGAGCCTTGGTGACATTGTAGGTGGTGTGAGTACTACCATCCCTCCAAGTTTCAAGTCTCTACGACTTACAGTTTGGTCTGGATCATTTTTATGTGGAGATCGCTGATCCGAACCCATTCTAACAATTACAATAGGGTTTTAGCACTATGTGCTTGAACTCGTAATAACTTGTGCACTTGTAACTCTACACAAGTGGAGCTGGGGAGGTGGAGGGTTTCAGAGGAACTTGTGAAAGCGTGCTGCGAAATGCTCTATTAAATGCTAACCAGCCATTTAAAAGTAAAGCAGCAAGCTCATTAGCTGCGTAATTTCTAAAGAAATTAATACTTTTTTCCGTGCATACACTAAGTTGATCAAAAATGACAGTACAGCATTAAACTACATGAACATATAAAACTTCATTAGCAGTCATATCAATGTAAGCATTAAGTTAATATGAAAAAAATTACCAGTGATGGCAATGTAGGCCGTTGTGTTAATGATGTCCAGTCCTCTCTCTTTTAATGCCTCCATGTCAACCAGAAGCTCCTCCCTTTCTGGGTTTAGCTCCTCCCCCAAGGGCTGGACTTCACACCCATCCAGAGTATGAGCCACAGCATCTGACATTAGTGCTAATAAAGAAACAGAAAAAGGCTGAATAAGTCTCTACCCTTTGACCATAACACTGAAGTGAGAGAAGAGCAAAGGTCTGTCTGCCACATTGCACAAGTCAAAAGTCACCGATAACAGAGTGAGTACAGGTTAACCTGTGGGCGAAATAAGTAATTCCATTGCTCACTTTCTATTGACAGACAATGCTTGCATAGTAACTTATCATCTAACAAATAATCTGACAATGCCTTGACTTTGACTTCTTTATTAGAAAGTCTCTCTATGCTGCACCGCCTCTGGATAAAACCAAAACAAGCTCCTAGACTGCAGATCTTTTGTTCCTATTCATCAAGTCGAGCCTCTGGGCCATTACAGGGTCTGGTGTGTAGATCATTTTCAAAGGATAAATGAATAGAATTCATTTTGATAAAAGGCCCTTATAGAGGTCATCCATCAAGCAGTGGGTTCACAGATTACTGTTTTAGGTGAGATGTTCAAAGCTTACCGCCTCCTTCCATGCCCTGAGCAGCTGTGTTCACAGCATGAGACAGGGAGCAGACGATACGGAGCTCAGGAAACAAAGGAACACCTTGAGGGCCCTCAAATTCAGCGGCTGGCCGGGCCAGGTGGGGTCCCACCCCAGAGAGAGAGATCTGAGGGGCGTCGGGCTGGAGCACGACCAGGTAACCCTCCAGCTGTCTGAGAGAGAGACAGCTCTCCTCACTGAAACACCTACAGAAGGACAAAGACAATTATGATTTAAAGAGAATATCTAGACTTGTATGTCATTTTGCTGGAATGTTTTATGATTATAATGTGTTAAAATTAACACATTTAATAATGCATTAGGTCAACCAGTCTTCTGCAGTAATGTAATATTTTTATTTGAGGTGAATAAGACTTCCAGCGCTTTAAAAATAAGTCTACTATGCTCACCAAGGTTGCATTTATTTGGTTAAAAATACAGTAAATATTATTACAATAATGACGCCGCGGCAGTGGCCCGATCGGGCTAGTGACATATTCGTCAACTGTCCTGAGCGTCTTTCACGCTGGCCCTGGGCCATCGGGCACTCCTTATTGTCGAGCCCTGCACTGCCATTCAAAAGTTTGGGATCAGTAAGATTTTTTATATTTTTTAAAGACGTTTCTTATGCACATCAAGGCTGCATTTATTTGATCAAAAATGCAGACAAAAAATGTAATATTGTAAAATATTATTACAATGTGATATTACGTTTTTCTATTTTAATATACCTTAAAATCTAATTTATTCCTGTGATCAAAGCTAAATATTTAGCATATTTTTTGCTCAAAATTCTTTAGTTTAATAAATAGAAAGGTCAAAAGAACAGCATTTATTTAAAATTAAAATCTTTTGTAATGTAAAAGCTTGTCACTTTTGATCACAGTTGGGATTCTTCAATATTTTTGTGAAAACATTTTAGGAGTCTTTGATGAGTTTATATGAGACCCTGGACCACAAAACCAGTCTTAAGTAGCACAGGTACATTTGTAGCAATAGCCGAAAATACATTGTATGGGTCAAAATGATCAGTTTTCTTTTGTGCCAGAAATCATTAGGATATTAAGTAAAGATCATGTTCCACAAATATATTTTGAAAATTTCCAACCCGTAAATCTATTAAAACTTAATTTTTGACTAGTAATATGCATTGCTAAAAACTTAATTTGGACAACTTTAAAGGCAGTTTTCTCAATATTTCGATTTTTCTGCACTTTCAGATTCCAGATTTTTAAATAGTTGTATCTCGACCAAATATTGTCCCATAGTAACAAACCATACATCAATGGAAAGCTTATTTATTTAGCTTTCGGATGTTTAAATTTCACAATTGACCCTTATCACTGGTTTTGTGGTCCAAGGTCACATATATAATAGTATATTTAGTCATTTGAAGTAATTTGATGAATTAATCAGAATATATATTAACGTTACTGTTTGCAACTTTGCATAAATGTGTGACCATATGTTTATGTGAATATATGCCAATAAATATGTGAGCAGCTGGTTAAATTAATCTCCATCTGATTGTTGATACTACAGCTGGTCATCACAACCCCTTGACCTGATATCTGTTAACAGTAAAGCCTTAATATCTACTGATTGAGTGAAATTATGACATTTTTACAGATTTTCTTACTAGGTACTTGTCAGTGGATTGTTTCATCTCCTTCTTCTCAGTGTGCTTCAGTGAAAACCTTTTCTCTTTTTTTGGGACATATCTATAGACAATATCTTGTTATTTAATTTCAGCTTGGGTAACTGAAGCTAACCTACTGCTGGTCTACCTACTGCAGTAAATGCATTTTCATACAAAATGACAAAAAGACTTTAGATTAAGTTGATATGCTGAAGTAGTCATTTTCTACCTGAGAGAGGTGGTCAGTTTGAGTGGCCGGACACCAGGTGTGGCGAATCGTAGAGAGTTCCTGTATGTCACCTGCTGAACAGCACGGTTGAAACTTTCAATGTCATCTCCTTCTAACACCAGCACAGACTGGCTAGGGTTCACGTGCACCTGAGGAAAGGACATTAAAAATAATTTTGCATCTCAGTAGACAAAAAAGCAGAACCTTTATAGTATTCAAGCCTTCAGGAAGAAATATGGGCTACATTATGGGTAAAGATATAAATGAAATAAACTTTTAAGACATAGTGTTAATCTACCTTCATGCCTGAGCCCAAAGTCTCAAGGTCTCCGAAATCAAGCCCCTCTCGACACGCATACAGACACTCCACCACGCTGTGGGGCTCCACATTTCCTGGACGCACAGTCACTCCTGACAAAAGCCCTTTGTATCCACTGACAAACTTCCCTACGGGCCAAAATGAGAAGATATATATAAAAATGAATCAATACAGACTCATTTAAGGATATTAAACACATACGCCACTTAAATGAGTATCTCTATTGATCCCAGATAGCTTATGAATAACACCCTGCACACCCTCATCCACACACATAACACAGATAGGCTCATTGTCCTGGTGTCTTTAATCACCTGTGTCTTTAATCTCTGGCATGGTGTTGTTCACAATGTCTCTCGGTTTCTCTTCTGGCTCTGCGGAAAGGAAAAAAGTGAAAATTAAAAGGAAACTTTTCCTCATAAAACAATTTCTTTACGACTGAAGAGAGAAAGACATTAACATCTTGGATGACAAGGGAGTGAGTAAATTATCTGTACATTTTTGTTCTGGAAGAATTGTCATTATTTGAATTATTACTTAAAGCCTCAGCCCAGTGTCAAAACATCACTGTAGGAGGTGATTAACACAGACTAGGTGACCCAGTTAGAAGAACAGCCGGAGATGGAAAGCTCGGGCATCTTTCTACCACACACACACACACTCTAAACGAGTGCCACAGTGTGTAAGAACGATTCTGTTAAGTTGAATAATACATGAGTCTATTAATAGCTGAAACACATATAGTCTCAGAAAAGAACATGACTACAGATTTCTGCTCCACCTACTGCTGTTATCTTCACACCAGCCTCTAAGCTTTATCACATATGACTCAAATCACAAAATTACCCCAGCAGGCTCCGATGACCAGCCGCTGGTGTGGTGCTGGGTTGGGGATAGCTCCGTTGTCATGGATGAGTGCGGGGTCAAAGGTCACACCATCCACGTAGAGTGTCACAGAGGGGAACTGCACACTGAGGGACAGGTGATGCCACTCGCTGTCACACACCTGTCAAGAGTCAGAGGTCAAAGTTTAGCTAAGATCTAAAACAACGTGTACACATGCAGATGCATTATATTTATATGATTCAAAACAACACGTCTCAAATAGTTCCTGTTACAGACTGTGTGTGATAGGATTAAAGATTTCCTGTCACGGTTAGTTTACCTGCTCCAGTTTCCAAAGGAATTTGACAGGTCTGGCAGCAGACACATCCGGCCAATAGAAGAGAGAGAGACGACAGCCATGTACCGATAAAGAGTAGTGAGAGTACGAGTCATCTGGAAATGAGACCACAAAACTGTTTAGTAGAGCAGCTCAAATTTGAGTCCTTAAAGGGATAGTTCACCCAAAAATGAAAGTCTGTCATTAATTACTCACCCTCATGTAGTTCCAAACCCGTAAGACCTATTTATCTTCAGAACACAAAGATATTTTTGATGAAATCCGAGAGCAACGCAACTGAAACGTTCAATGCCCATGCATGTGTCATGAACACGTGTCAAAGACTGACACGGAGGAGAAGAAATTGTTGAATAAAGTCATTATTTTTGTTTTCTTTGCACACAAAAAGTATTCTCATAGCTTTATAATATTACAGTTGAACCACTGATGTCACATGGACTTTTTAATCGATGTCCTCACTACTTTTCTGAGCCTTGAATGTGTCAGTTGTGTTGCTGTCTATGCAGGGTCAGAAAGCTCTTGGATTTCATCAAAAATATCTGAATTTGTGTTCCGAAGATGAACGAAGGTCTTATAGATTTGGAACAACATGAAGGTGAGTAATTCATGACAGAAATTTCATTTTTGGATGAACTATCCTTTTAAGCGCTGACTATTGACCAAGGATGGTCACTTTGGTACTAAGTTTCATGGTCAAAAATGCTAACCTTGGCAAGGTTTTATGTACACACATCTGATATTTCTCAAAATGTCCGATTTGTTCATTAGAAATACATTAGAATTAGGGCTGTCATACAAAATAAAAGTTTGAGTTTGCCTAATATATGTGTGTGTACTGTGTGTAATTATTGTGTATATATAAATACAAACACACTCATGTATATATTTAAGAAATACTTACAAGTATATGTATTTATTATCATTTGTATATATTTTATATTATATATAAATAAAAATATTTTGTACATAACATTTCTCTTAAAGATATACATGAAAGTGTTTGTATTTATATATACATAATAATTATACACAGTACATATATTAGGCAAACTCAAACTTTTATTTTGTATGCGATTAATTGCGATTAATCATTTGAAGCCCTAATTAGAATACATTGTTGGCATTATTTTAATTAAATAATTATGTTGCTGATTTTATCTAGAAATACTTGAAGACTACATTCCATTTTTTAATTTCATTTATTAATATTTATATTAACACATACACTACCGTTCAAAAGTTTGAGGTCAATGCCCTCCAAAAGTTTGGAAACACCCCTGGCAAAGTGTGGTTTTGGACGATATCAGCATAAATCCTTATTATTTTTTGGTGCAAATTGAAGACCAGCAATAATAATTTTCATTTTGATTACATAATAATGGCAATATATACATGTCAAAGTCAGACATGCCCCTTTGCCAGCTGTGATGCCTGTGATCACAAATTAAAAAGAATTCATGCCAATATTATCCAAAACCCTGCTTTTCCAGGGCGTTTCCAAACTTTTGGAGGGCAGTGTATATTAAGATATTTAAAATAAATTAATACTTTTATTCAGCAAGGATGGATTAAATTGGTCAAAAATGGCAAAGAAAAGACATTTATAATGTTAAAAAGATTTATATTTCTTTGCATAATTCTGTATTCATCAAAGATTTCTAAAATATGTATTACAGTTACACAAAATATTAAGCATCACAACTGTTTTCAACACTATTAATATAAACAAGAAATGTTCTTTGAGCAGCAAATCACCATACTAGAACGATTTCTGAAGGATCATGTGACACTGAAGACTGGAGTAATGCGAAAAATTAAGCTTCAGCATCACTAGAATAAAACACATTTTAAAATAAATTAAAATACTAAACATTATGTATTTTAAATTGCAATAAAATTGCACAACATTACTCTTCTACAGTATTTTTGATCATATAAATGCAGCCCTAGTAAGCATAAAAGGGCTTTTTTCAAAAACCTACCAACCCCAAACTTTTGAATGTATGTAACTTTTCAAATAAGAGTGTGTTCAGCAACATATTCTTTTTTTCTGTATTGAATTTTACCCGCATTGGTACCAATATTATACTGAAATTTTACTATGGTGATAACACCAGCACCGACTGACCATTCTTTACAGTGCTGCAGATAATGGTCTCCTCCTCTTTACGGGTTCCCCTCGCCTGATTGGCCGGTGGCTGAATGCTGGCCCCTCCCCTTCGCATCCACAGCTGCAGCGTGAAGTGGTCACCGGACACTGCTGAAGCCACTGAATCAGGTACTACAGCAACATGGGTGGAGCCATTGAAGGAGAACACCAGAGATGAATCAGAAGATGGTAGAGTCGGCAGTGCGGCGGTCCAATTGGTTGCAGGAGATGGAGGCGGAAGGAGGTCAACTTCACCCCTCACAGCGCCTGAAAACATTACAAGCCAAAACATTGATTGATATTGATTTAAAAACAGGGCTGGTGTCAGCAAGATCAGCAAGAACTGAAGAATTATTGAGTATAGCCTAATTTAAAGGGATTTTCATCCTGCAGCTAATCTAGAGAGAATGAAATGATTTAGGACATTTTCCCATCTGCTCTAAATGAGATAAACAGTTGGGCAACAGAGACTGCAACAGATAAACTCCAAGTCCTCAATTTTCTGTCCGCTAATCATCTCTAATCCAAATGAATGAGGATCAAATGCAAACTGTAGATAATTTATCAAAGAAATGAAAAATTCAGGAAACGACACACCATTAATAAACGTACCACAGAGTCTGCGCACAGATCGATCGGAGTAGCTGTCCCTGTCACAGCCCTTCCCAATATGACCTGTTTGAAGCTCAACAGTAGCCTGGATGTTCCAAACCGTCTCCTCGCAGGTTTCCAAGTGCAGGTTCGGGAAGAGAGGGATACTGCCAGATCCAGGAGTGTACTCGATGCGCTTTGTCCATCCTGTAATTCAAATACACACACATATAATCATATAAAATAACATGTAACATAGCATAATGTCAGTTTTCAATTTGAATTCACAGTGAAATTTTTATAAAAAGCAAATAATGTTTTTTTTTCATAAGAATAAATCAATATAATTTAATTTAATAAATTAATTTAATAATTTAAAAAATACAATTTAATGAATAAAATAAAAATAACAACTTCAATTTGTAAAAAAATTTACCAATCCAGCCTGGCTTGCAGGAAGGTTTGACTGTGACTATGACCTGAGCATCAGCCTGAGCTCGATTCTTCCCACAGTCAAATGCCGTCACCCAGAAACTGTGGACACGCTGGCGTTTGGAGTCCAGTGGCTCAGTGTTCTTTATGTTCCCTGAATTTGTAAGAGACAGAGACAAGTTTATACACTAACCAGCCACTTGATTAGGTACACTTATTCAACTGCTTATTAATGCAAAAATATACACTGTAAAAAACAAAAAAAGTTGTTGAGTCAGCTTAAAATAATTTGTTACCCTGCTGACTTAAAATTTTAAGTTCAGTCAACTCAAATAAGCTTAGTCAACTTGGAATGTTAAGTTGTACAGCTTAGATATTTGAGTTGACTAAACTAAAAATTTGGTTTGTTAAATTTAAAAGCTAGGCTTGTTACCCAGCTGCCTTACAATTTTAAGTTTAACTCAAATAAGTTGTCACTTAAACATTTTAAGTTGACTAAACTTTTTTGAGTTGACTGAACTTGAACTTGGCAGGTAACAAATTATTTTAAGTTGACTCAACAAATTGTGTTTTACAGTGTAATCAGCCAGTCACTCAATGCATTTAGGCAAGCAGACATAAGCTACAGTATGTTTCCATCACCCTGTTTTAATGTTCATTTTAAAGTATCACATCAGAAACAAGTGATGGAAACACCACAATTCTTGCTTTTACGTTTTAACGCGAAAAAGTCATGTGACTTTGCATGATGGGACGGCATAACCTGACTAACCAGAGGGCCGATCTCATTGCACAGCATCTGAAATGTTGTTATGGTCATTCTGAAATGCCTGAGGAAAGTCTTTCGTCAAGTGTTTCTGTATAATATCCCAGAACTGGCTTATAAGACTGCGTTCCCAAACAGCTGGCATCTGCCTCTGAAAGCAGTGACCGCATTTATTGCGTTTCATCTGCTCGCTCTGAGGCACAAGTACTTTAATATATAAGAAAATTATTATATGCAGGCTTCTCCTACTTTTCCTAGTGATATTTAGTGCCAGTTTATCAGGAAGTGACAATTTTCTCTGTTCTCTTCGACTCAATGGATGGAATTAGTGCGTATTTGCAAATGTTTTATGCGATATTCCAATTTTGCGCACAAGTTCACAAATTTGGATGGAAAGCCGGCTATAGTCATGACGATCTGCGCAACTTCAAATCAAGCATCAGAATGGGAAAGAAAGGTGATTTAAGTGACTTTAAACATGGCATGGTTGTTGGTGCCCACACGGGCTAGTCTGAGTATTTCAGACACTGCTGATCTACTGGGATTTTCACACACAACTATCTCTAGGGTTTACAGAGAATGGTCCGAAAAGAAAATATCCAGTGAGCGGCAGCTCTGTGGGCGAAAATGCCTTGTTGATGCCAGAGATCAGAAGAGAATGGCCAGACTGGTTCAAGCTGAGAGAAAGGCAACAGTAACTCAAATAACCACTCTTACAACTGAAGTACTTAGAAGACCATCTCTGAATGCACAACATGTCCAACTTTGACGTAGATGGGCTACAGCAGCAGAAGACCACAATGGGTGCCACTCTTGTCAGTTAAGAACAGGAAACTGAGGCTAAAAATTGCACAGGTTCACCAAAATTGGATAACAGAGACATTGAGACATTCTAAGAAGGAAAGCGTGGATCCATCCTGTCTTGTATCAAAGGTTCAGGCTCCTGCTGGCGGTTTAATGGTGTTATATACCATATTTTCTTGCAACACTTTGGGCCCCTTAGTACCAACTGAGCATCATTTAAATGCCACATCCTACCTCAGTATTGTACCATCTCCATCACTTTATGACCACAGCGTACCATTTTGGGATGGCTGCTTTTAGCAGGATAATGCACCATGTCACAAAGCTCAAATCATCTTGAACTGGTTTCTTGAACATGACAGAAGAGTTCACTATACTCAAATGGCCTCCATGGCCGGATCTCAATCCAATAGAGCACATTTGGGACGTGGTGGATTGGGAGATTCGCATCATGGATGTGAAGCCAACATGAATCTGAAACTGAATCTATGCCATGAAAAATGAAGGCAGTTCTGAAGACAAAAGATGGTCTAACCCGGTACCTGATAAAAAAGGCCGTTGGGTATATATCAGGGTGAATAAATACAGAGAATGCTAAAAGATTTGAAAGCCAGAGGCTTTGGTCAAACAGACTCAGATTGGAAATAATAAAGCAGATACTGCCAGGGACACTGAGAATATGATAAAGAAGCCAACAGCATCAAAAGCAGTTCAAAATGAGAAATGTGAGAAAAAACAAACAAAGCAATGAAAGATGACAGGGACGGGTGAAGGCCAACAGTGGAATGGAGGACAGAGAGAGAGAGAGAGAGAGAGAGTAAAAGAACGATATTGAAGTGGCACAATAAATAAAAGGATATTCACACAGCGGTGTCTGGTTCAGCCTGACCCAAATTACGAAAGCAAACCACACACACTACAGCAGAAAAATCTGCAAAGTCATGGCTAAAAAGAAGACCTCGCTCCTCTGTGTGCCATCCTTCTTGTATCGTTCGCCGTTGTTTCGGTTTCTTTCCATTGGCCAGATCCTTCTTCGTCAGCATTTGTCATGTTACAAAATGTCGGATATTGATCGCTCCCCCCTCAGTCTGTCAATGAGTGCTCTGATCTGCATTGAATGATCAGGATGGGTGACTATCCCTCCATCTCACTGCAGCAACTGGGCTGGCCTAAAAACTAGCTAAACACTGGCGTGCTGCCTCATTTTTTAATTATTTGAAACAATTACAATGATTAAAGCAATAATGATCTTCACAAGAATTGTTATAATATTATATTTTACAGTAATAATAGTATGGGGGTGAATGTAACAGTAGTTTGGGGCCAAAACCATTATCATTATCATTATTTTAAAGATTTCATTTTTCAATTCAGTCATACTGTTTTTCCATTTCATAACTAGAATTAAACTGCATCTAACCTTACAGTCTTGATGAAATCTTTTATGGAAGCTGCTAGCAACAAGGTAAACCTTTTAATCATGTTAAATTTTAATCAACAACGTGGAGATTAAAAAGATATTCATTTGAGTTGAAAAAAACGATCAAATCTAGAACAGTAGTGAATGTGATTCTTTTTGACTGATAACTGATAACTATTTAATCCAATTTATATATATATATATATATATATATATATATATATATATATGTGTCAAAAATGCCACAAAAATGAAATAAATGCCCCATAAAGTTAAGACAAAGGGGCAAAAATGACTCTGCACAATTTAACAATGTATTACGGCTGTCGCGATTAAAGTCAAATGTGAAATTGAATGAAAAATGTCAGTTTGCTAACACTACATCACATTGTTTTTACGTGCTGTTTTGACCAGCGTTGGGCCTTACAGCCAATCAAACGAATTTCTGTTGAACTTAGGAATGCAGTGGCCAATCAGAGGTGCTTAGATTAGTCAGCGCTATGTTCGCAAATTCCCTTATCATAAACAACATAGTGCAGATGTAAATAAAAGATTAATTTTGTTGTTTCAGTGATTACAACGTGAGTTTTTCCATTACTCGTGCTAAACTAAGCTAACGTCATGGACCAACAAGTTTGTCTGTGAAACCAGAATATGACGTGTTCAAAACAAAACAAAAACATTTTATATTGTTTTCTATATTGATATTAATATTCATTATTACAATATAAAGAGCAATAATCTACAAGAATGTTTTTTTTTTTCTCATGATAGTACAGCCCTATCAGCTCCTGTATTTTACATGTATAACTTAGATAAAATTTTAAACAGTCTACTGTTATTGACTGTTATTGATTAAAATAATTTAAGCATTTGACATTAAAGAAGTTCACTTAAACAACAAAAAATGTACAGAAAATTTACTCGTCCTCTTGTCATCCAAGATGTTCATGTCTTTCTTTCTTCAGTTGTAAAGAAATCGTGTTTTTTGAGGAAAACATTTCAAGATTTCTCTCCATATAGTGGACTTTTATGGTGCCCGCAAGTTTGAACTTCCAAAATGCAGTTTAAATGCAGTTTAAATGCGGCTCTAAATGATCCCAGCCATGATCTAGCAAAACGATTAGTTATTTTCTAAACAAATGTACAATTTATATACTTTTTAACCTCAAACGCTGGTCTTGTCTAGCTCTGCGTGAACTCTGTGTATTCCAGTTCATGACAGTTCTCCTCCAACTTCAAAATCGCTGTTTTACCTTTTTTTGTTAAGGGCGTCTGATCTTCTTTGCACGTTCACTTTGTAAACACTGGGTCGGTACTTCTGCAGCGATGTAGGATGGTTTTTAAGTTGGAGAAAAAAATGAGATGGGTGTTTTTCAACCTACCCTAACTGTATTGACCGAGAATACACAGAGTTCATGCAGAGCTAGAGGTTAAAAAGTATATAAATTGTACATTTTTTTAGAAAATAATCGATCATTTTACTAGATAAGACCTTTCTTCCTCAGCTGGGATCGTTTAGAGCCTTTTGAAGATGCATTTAAATTACATTTTGGAAGTTCAAACTCGCGGGCACCATAGAAGGAGAAAAATCCTATAAATGTCTTCTTCAAAAAACATCAATTCTTTACAGCTGAAGAAAGAAAGACATGAACATCTTGGATGACAAGGGGGTGAGTACATTATCTGTAAATTTCTGTTCTGGAACTGAACTTCTCCTTTAAAGACAACATAGTATGGTGATTTTAATAATAAGGTGATTAGAAAATTTACCCTCACAAATATAAAAAATGCTTCTGGAAATCAGTTGGCCAAAATCTTGCCCCTTAATGGAAAAGGTCATTTCTGACCCCACCCTACATGAGAGCGTACTGTGTATCTGTATTTTATCAGTGCTGGCAGTTGTAGTTCTCACCATCGTTGTCAATGGTGAAAGGGACGTTGGGCGTGATGATGTCATAGAAGCAGATCTGGCTGTACTGAGGTGAGCAGTCGGCATCAACGGCTTCCACTCGCACGATACGATCAAACAGACGACCCTCGGGCACTGACGCCTCGTACCGACGCTCCACAAAGACAGGTGAGAATTCGTTCACGTCGTTTACACGAACATGCACAGTAGCCCTGGGAAGAGTGGTTTAATGTAAGAATGCAATGAATATTGCATAGATTTGAAACCAGATTTTTAGGGCAATTCTGCTTGAATAGAAGAAATATCTTACTTGTGAGACTTCTTGCTGTTAGTCCCGTCAGGACCTTCACCGCAGTCATACGCCTGGATGGTAAAGCTGTGCTCCTTCTGGCTTTCACAGTCCAGAGGCTCCTTGGACCGAACCAGACCTTCTCCAGTGGAGCGATCCAACACCACCGCCTCAAACTGTGCCGAACCAGAACCACCTGGTCCGTTATGAACCCTAAACCCGCAGATCTCCCCTGAAAAGAGAGAAATAAATCTTCACTGAATAAATTTGGATAAAATATTCTTTGTGTTTGACAACCTTTGTACGAATCCTAATTTTAAATGCCATTTACTACACAAGTAAAAAAGATATGTGTGAAATGATGTGAAAAGGACTGCTGAGTACTCTTCTGGAAGTAAACACTTGTCTGCGTTCAGGAAGTGCTGTCACACATGACACGGCACTGTGAATGTTAGCTCAGCCTGCGGAGGGGGGAGGTCTGTCAGCCTTAATCCCTGTGTAATTTGTGTAATTTGTGTAAACACAACATGTAATTACTTACCGCAGTACTAAACTAGCTGCTAGAAGCTCCAAAGTTGCCCACCCTCCCTTGCAAAATAACCTTTACACCAAACCCTTAACTAGACCCTGTCAATTGGAAATGCACTAGTGATATTAAATACACAATTGATGTGTCCTTTTCACACTTGAGGCATAAGAGGTTATATTTAGTGACTAAAGGTGCAGTCACATTTATCGCTGTTCAGCGAATTTTTTTTACCAGGCATTTATGCAATCAGGAAGCTGTTATTTTTGTTTTCTTTGTGCACAATAATGTTTGTAGCTTTATAACGTTACGGTTGAACCATTGATGTCACATGGACTATTTTAACGATGTCCTTACTTACTTTTTGGACCTTGAATGTGGTAGTTGCATTGCTGTCTATGCAAGGTCAGAAAGCTGTCGGATTTCATCAAAAATATCTTGATTTGTGCTCAGAAGATGAACGAAGGTCTTATGAGTTTAGAATGACATGAGGGCGAGTAATTAATGACAGAATTTTCATTTTTGGGTGAGCTATCCCTTTAACAAACCAAGCAGCTTTCTGTTGGTCAGTGTTGCAAATTAGCACGATCAACTGAACCTGATGCAAAATCTGTGTGGGGAAATCTTTAGTCCTCATGCGAAATTCCTAATTGTGTGAATTCCTATACCTATTTCTAAGGTGCGACATTATCAGCATCTGTACCTGCGTAGTGCAGTGGTGCATCTTTATCCAGGGCGAACAGAGGTGGGTTGAGGAGGACAGTGTTGTCGTTTTCCATGACGATCCCTTGGTACTCCGTTTCGATCCATGGCTTGTGTTTATTGGCTGAGAAAGAACAATCACAAAAGCAAGGGACAGGCGTGAGAGCCACAGGAACAATCTGTGATTCAGAAAAAACAGCTTTTTTTTTTTGACAAGGCTATTTATAACACGGCGTTATGAAGGTGAGTGAGCAGAGGTTCAAAGACGAACACAAGCAGTGCAAGCCGAAGGAATTTGCAACAAATAAAAAAGTTGTGCTCAAATACGTTAGCGGCAGATGGTGCAATGGTTCGGCCAGCTGTACGTATGCATAACACTAGCACATTAAGTTACAAACATACCCATATGGGGATCGACCGAAAGTGTGTGATGGACACACACAACACAACACAAACACACACACACGCAGCACGCTACGCCTCGCTGCTTTGCAGAGTAATTAGGTGTAGAGATGTTTGGCCTGATCGCACACCGTGAGGGATATTGCGCCTATCACTCAAATACAGACAGGTAGCTCTCTTGAAATGCTTGGAGAAAGACCAAACCATGAAAACCTGCATTAAACACCCTGAAAATGAGAAATCTTCCACAATAAGACTGGCCCACTGGCCCATGGTCTTTCTGCCTGGTGCTGCATTGCAACTAGAAATTTTACATTCATTATCTTGTACATTCAATTTTTATGCCTTGCAACAGTATTTGGATTTCTATGATGTACTAGTGCAATGTTGTTACACATTCTGCAGATTTGTCACTGAGATACTGTTAGCTGGCTAACAAAGGAGGTTTTGTCAAATTTGTAAAAATGACTTCTGATAGTTTTAAAGACATAGCTCACCCAAAAATGAAAATTCTGTCATTAATTATTCACCCTCATGTTGTTCCAAACCAGTAAGACTTTTGTTCATCTTTGGAACACAAATTAAGATATTTTTGATGAAATGCGAGAGCTTTCTGATCCTGTATAGACAGCAATGCAACTTACACGTTTAAGACCCAAAAAGGTAGTAAGGACATTGTTAAAACAGTCCATTTGAGAACAGTAGTTCAACCATAATTTTTTTTTTTTTTTTTCTAAACCATAAAGCTACAAGAATACACATGCATGCATCTTTTTTTTTTTTTTCACATTCTCGTAGCTTCGTAAAATTACGGCTGAACCACCAATGTCCTTACTACCTTTCTGGGCCTTGGAACAAGTTTCAGTTTCATTGCTGTCTATGCAGGGTCAGAAACCCCTCGGATTTCATCAGAAATAATTTGTGTCCTGAAGGTGAGGGCGAGTAATTAATGACAGAATTTTCATTTTTGGGTGAACTATCCCTTTAAAAACTATCCCTTTAAAGTACGTGTTGGAAGCGGCAAACCAATCATACTGTGCATTGGATATCACTGCTTTCCAGTGTGCTTGTATTAATGGAGTTACATTAAAGCTGTAAAATTTCTAAATTAATGCATTTTTGTAATACATACTGTTCAAATGTTTGTGGTTAGTAAGATTAAATTATAATTAATAAATAATTTTATTCAGCATGGATGCATTAAATTGACTTTCAAAGTGACAGTAAAAACTGTTATATTCTAACAAAAAAATTATATTTTATTTTTAATATCTTTAAATCAAATTTACTTCCAAGAATCCTGAAAAATCCGTTTTCAAAAACAAAATTAAGCATTCTAATCATTTCTGAAGAATCATGCGACAGTGACGACTGGTTGCCATCACAGAAATAAATTACATTTTAAAATATATTAAAATAGAAAACTGTTATTTTAAATGTTATTAATATTTCACAACACTACAGTTTTCTGTAGTTTTGGTCAAATAAGAGGCTTCTTTCAAAAACATCTTTTCAACATTTATAGCAAAAATGCATGGCTACAAAAATTAAAATCAGTCATTGTTTTGCAGTGGTGCCTGTAAAAATGTTGGCAAGGCAAGAAAATTTCATAAAAAGGACTTACTTTGGTCATATGGTACAACATGATACTACCCTAGTGAAAATTAAATATACTAAAATGTATTTAAAATACATTTATTTCATGCTAAGTATACTACATACATTTACATATTATGTACTTAATAAAATACCTTGCAATTGTACTTTAATATACTAATCTGGTGTATTTAAAGTTTGCTAAATTGGAACAACTAATTTTGTACTTAATGCACTTTAATTGTGCAGAAGCAGTGTTGAAGTCCAACTAAAGATATGCTGAATATTTGATTGTGCTAAAGTGGAACTATTGCAAGTATACTTTATTATTTTGCATTTAAAGACTGATAATATTTAGTCCTCATCAATAGTGACATTAAAACATTTTAGGCTTAATATTAAGAATGTGCACTGTGTAGTACTCAAAATAAAGTTTAATTATTTTTATATCAGCAAGTCTTGAGCAATATGTCAGTAAATAGGTTAATAGACTTGAACTGTACTTAATATAAAATAAATACATTTTAAATCTATTACTTTTTTTACTAGAGTAGACACTGCTTTGACTACTAACCCAATGCACCAGTCTCACATGAGAGGATTTTTCATGTACGGCTACATGCTGTCCACCTCGCGCTCATATTTCAAGTCAGTCTGTCTTTTTGTGCCTTTTATCCACCTATCCCTCTCTCTCCCACCCACCCACGCCCGCGTTCCTCCCTCTCATCCTTCACTCAGCCATACAACATTAATCTGAGCATCAGACCACTGGATTACTCTTCGGATTACGGGCCGAGAGACAACGCTGCGCATCTCACTCCATTTATCACACGTGCCACATTCACACACTGACCACAGCGTTTTAAACGACTCCGTCAACAGCTGTGCCAGAGGATAGACAGAAAGAGCAACGCATGTCTGCGATCACAGAGACATGTTAGCTGTAAATTAAGAAATATAGCATCTCCGGTTTCCCACGTGTCTAAAAATAGCAGAGATGAGAATAGATACGCTTTCACCCTTTTCTTCAAGGACAAGAGTCGACCTCTCACTCCCCCTTTTTCTTTTCTCACAGAGATGCTACAGTATGTCTCTCTACATCCAGGAGTTTACTTTCTTCATCATGTTGTCTCTTCACATGTCACCTTGAGATGCGGCCTACCTTCTGTGATCTCCAGAAAATCTACTGTTGTCATTCATACGGGAGGCATACATTACATGGTTTCACACTTAACACCCGTAACACACGGCGCAACGAATTGAGTTTCTGGTTTGAGCTGCGAACAGAAACGTTAATACACTCATTCACACTTAATCATCAATATCAACATTCAAAAGGATGGAGGAGACTGACCTTTGTTGCCATGGGCAACCGAAGTCAAGCAAAAGAGGAGAAAGGAGAGAAAACTCATTCTGGCCATCTGAGGGAGGAAGGAGGGGAAGGACAGAGGGAAATAACATGCATTAACCTGATATGAAGCAGTTTAAGATAGAGGACAGAGGAGAAACAGATAAGCGCAAAGACAGAGACAGAGAGACAGACATATTTCCTCGCCTGCGTTTCTTAAACGTAAACATGACAGATACTAAGCTGTAGGTAAATGTGAAATGTGACATGTAATACCCTTGACATCATTTTCGTGGCCTAGTATGGTCGAGGAGGTCCGGCTCACGTCTGAGATACAGTATGTCAGCCTGTATTTACTAGTGACAATCAGCACTCAATAAAACCTTGGTATTAAGCGTGAAATTGAGAAGTCTGCGCATCCTCGCTCACACGCGCCTGCAGGTGTATCCTCGCCAATCTGCCTTATCACATAGGCAGCAGGTTTGTTAACAGAATATCAAATGTGATTCATGACACTTGTCCTCGAATAACATCTCATCTGAAAGATTTATATGGGCTATGTCATTTACTTACATGAATAATTTAACATAAATATCTTCTAACTTGGAGGACGGACAGATACGTGATATAGCGTTAACCTGCTGGTGTTTACAGCGCGTTATTAAAATGACCGCTCACTATATATCTCACACATATATGCGACAAATCGATTTTTTAATCCTGTAAATATATTCAACCGAATTAAAATCGCCATTTCACGTATTTCTCAAAGCAGGGAGCAGTTTATATGATGCAACACCTGTGTTACACGTAAGAATTGACTGATTATAAATATCATTTTGAGATCAAATGTACGTTACCGTGAGGTGTGAGATGGTACCCCGCTCAGTCTCCTCTAAGCATCCGTCACACACTCACACCTATGACAGCCTGATGCCCGCCGACACACCGAACGCAACGGGTGGAGCGCTGGGGCCTCCGGTGCCTCCCGAAATGATTCGAACTGCGAAAAGGAGCGAAACTGGAATTTGAAGATTAGATACCAAGAAACCAATGCCCCCTTTTCGCTAGATGCCGTGAGAAAAAAAGACACGGTATGGTATCTCCTCCCTCTCGCAGTTTCTTAACCCGCCCACACTGCGTCTCTCTCGTTCTCAGGACTCAGCCCCGGTGAACGGGAATTTACAAACCCTACTGCAGCGAAGGCTTGCTCATTAATATTCATTAACCAACTCTCCGCTATTGGAAGGTAAGACCGTAGCTCATTATTATTCATTACCCATGGAATGTTCATTGGAGAACAATAGCGTAAAAGTCCTAGCTATAGGAAGCTACCACGCGTCATTAACATAATCTACTTAATATTAATGAGCTACACAGTGTTCATAGTACAAAACGTATTTGTTCCCCCCGTGTGATACATCTGGCTTGGAGGGAAGCATCTGGAAACTGGCGTGTACTACTACTCATCGTCAAACCACACATTTATTTCCCACTTTGAGTTCATAATGTCATTTTTGAATGCGTTTGTACTCCTCAGTCACAATCTGTGCTTTAGCTCAAGGGGCCAGACTGCAAGATGACGTCATATCGGCTCCCACAGGCAGACGGATATAAAACCCCGACACCACAATTCAAAAACACCAGAACACGCCAGAGCAGACATTTGTTAAAATCCAGCATTTTTAATGAATATTACAAAAAACAGTTTCGTTTTAAAAGTACTTGTTTTTTCAGTCTCTCTCTTTCACTCTCTTTTTTTGAACATTTGGTAGCAGTAAGGCAGAAGTAGTAGTTTCCCAAAAACAATTTTTACATCAAGAAAGTGTGCAACCACATGTATAAATATTATAAAACAACTTCGATGCTACAGTGAGCCTCTGCTCCCTTAGATTGAATCTGGGTGCAGGTTTTAAAAATTGCCCTCACTGAAGAGTGATGTATATTTTTGCCAAGGATCTTCAATATGTCATGTCATACAAAACAGATATGAAGGCAAATATGCGTCAGAATTACTGAGAGCAGATTGCAAAGGGAAAAAAGATCCTGATGTGCGATGAGAAACACAGTTTAGTTGACTCTTTCCTAAAATACACGTTCGAACTGAAATATTCTGCTTTTAATAATACTGACACAAATTTACCATCATATTTATGAATCTTGTAAGTAGTGTTGATGTTACTGTGGTTTCTGTTTCGCTTGTGCTCATACACTGGATAAAAAGATTTGCTGGAGAAAATGGAGTGAACGAGAAAGGTCAGATGGATGGATGGACAGTGTTAAATGGAGTGAGAGGATGAGATGACAGAATGATGATCCTTTGTTGAACAAGCTATAAAAATGCAGTTACCATAAAACCCACTCCTAAAAAAAAAATAAAAAATAAAAAAGAAGAATCCTCATCAGAAGCTGTCTGATCACAAAAACAAAACAGTTATAAAAATGAAAAACATTCATTTGTAATGCCAGGCTATGCTCAGTTAGTTCAGTCCTACATTTGTGTTTCACATTTCATTGTCTTTTCAAGGGCAAGTGAGGTTGAAATATTCCTAGCAAAGGAAAATAAAACATCTCATTTGTTTCCATCTTTCAAAGGCATTCTCTTTGTCCCCTGTAAAAGCACACACGCGACCTCAGCGACAGCTCTCTGATCAGACAGGAAACAGGAAATGAGATCATTACTGAGTAATGAGTGCAATGGTATGAGCAGATACAGTATAATTATTTTCAGCCACCAAATATCAGTCTTATTTAACGAATTTCGAACCTCAGAAATCCTTACATTTCTGCAGCTTTAAACCTTTTTCGTTACAGTCCACAACTCCCAAAGAATGAGAAGAACTTTCCAACGGACTAACATTTGTACACATACATCAGTGCTGTATGTAAATAATAATATATTACTAAAGGCCTTAAAATTTGTCCTCTTCAGGCGCTCCTTAAAAGTCACAGTTCACTTCAGTCAAACTTAGACGGCCACAAACAAACCTGTGTAAGAGAAAGATGGAAAAAAAAGGTTGATTTCACATCTAAAGCACTTTCAGTAAGAATCTGCTTCGTCAATTATCCAAAAAACACTTTGTGACAAAAAAAGTGGTGCAAACAAATAAACAGACATTTTACCAAGCCCGGATGAATGAAGCACTGCGGCAGAGCCAGTGAAAGGCTTTGTGAGAAAGAGGGATGATACATATTTCCTACTGGAATTAAATGGCTTATGGTTACACTGATCCTAACTGAATCATCAGTCATGATCTAATGAAGTATGATTATGCTGCTTATAAGTCCTCCTGAGAAGATAAGTGTTCCAAAGCCATAATCAAGATGTGGGGTGTGGGTTCAAGTGATCTGCGTCAGAATAAAAAGGGCACGGCAACTGCATCGCTCTCTTTTAGCGCTAGTGGAATTCAAGAAAGAATGGAGGATGTACATTATGTACACCGTTGCCGTTCTTGCTCTTTTAGACCTTTATCTTTACTTGATTCAAACTACACAAAACATGTACAAACATTATTGTATTTATAATTAAATTCTGCTCAAAACATCACGTTTGAATTTGGATCAAAATTCAAGAATATTGGCTGGGATTGGAAGAACAGTGTTTCCTTTGTGTACAAAAAGTATTCTCGTTGCTTTATAAATTTAAGGTTGAACTACTGTCGTCACATAGACAATTTTAACGATGTCCTTACTGACTTTCTAAGCCTTTAATGTGTCAGTTACATTGTTGTCTATGCAGGGTCAGAAAGCTCACAGATCGCATCAAAAACATCTTAATTTGTTTTCTGAAGATGAACAACGGTCTTACGGGTTTGGAACGACATGAGGGTGAGTAATTAATTACAAAATTTTAATTTTTGGGTGAACTACCCCAAGCAGCACAACTGTTTTCAACATTAATAATAAATATAGCTGCAAGCAGCGATTACCGGGGTTCAAGTGCTTTAAGGCGTACATATGAAAAAAGACAAAAATACATTATTTAGCAAGCCTATAAACACCTAAATCAATGATTTTACAAAGCATTTTTGGCAAATCCGGGTCATTTACCATAGGAATTTTATGTTTTTTAACGTTTATGACTGTTATAGCACCAGCTGTGGTCCATTCTCCTTAATACTTTGCATGCTTGTTTTGTCTCACGTCCTCACTAGGTTTTGTAAAGTTTTGAGCTTTCCTTTAAGCTTTATAGGATTTGGGGAAAATTTGGACAGACCCCTTTTCTAAACGACCCCATTATAGCCTCCCGAAGGCTAAATTTCAATTTTTTTTTTCAAGATTTATTTGGACATGACAGTGTAGAGTAGACAGGAAAGCATTGGGTTAAGAGAGAGGGGAGTGGGATCAGCAAAGGACCACGAGCCGGGATTCGAACTCGGGTCGGCGTGAGCGCAATTGCACTTTATGTCGGCGCACTAACCACGACGCTATTGGCGCCAAATTAAACTTTTTTTTTTTTTTGATAATTATTGACCTAGAGTGTCCAGAGAATAGTACAGTGTTTTTCTCCAGATTGAGCAAAAAACCTAGGACTAGTTTGCAAACGTACGTTTTTGACATCTTCTCAATCATTTAACAAACAATTTGATTGACAACAGTGTTTCTAGAGGCAAAGTTGTCCAGAATGAGGAGTTCTATCGCATGTACATG
>JAHKKF010527254.1:0-11094 GCA_019740295.1 Labeo calbasu
CAATTAGTTAACAGTTATAATATAATGTAATATAATACAATGTGGATATTATATTATATTGTATTATATTATAGTACATATAGTCTCGCCTAGCCAGACCTTCAGACTTACAGCAGAAGGTCTGGGAACCTTAGCTGCTTTGAATGGCCAAGGACTGCTTAAGAGGTCATATGACTGACAGGTTAAGGAACCAATCATGTTTCGCTTTGTGGCGCGTCATTTTTAGGGGTGTGGAAATGTCCTCACAATAGAGGGTATGCATGTGACGTCACCATCAGCTGAAGTGGCTGCGGCTCCGCCCACTGAGTGGCAAAAAGACTGAGTGGCAGCATTGGTTTCAACGCTCCAGGCAGCGAAACACGGATTTGCAGTTATCATTTCATGTTAATATGTTGAATTATGCCGTAAAATCATATCCTATATATTGTACTGTTACTACGTATTGACAAGTCATCAACTAAACATTTACCATCTTAAATTCTGCATAACTGGATGTTTAATAAACACTGACAAAAACTATATACGATTTCATCTGGACAATATGTATATATATATCATTGATATAAGTGATCACCGGGGTTTAGACCAACCTATTTTGTATTTACAAAATGAGTTCACAGGCAAATTTGCTTTATTTATTTTCCCCGGTGTCAAAATCAGACACATGTTAGAAAACACGATTTCTGGCTGCATCAATAGCCACTGACCACTGGATATTTGTTAAGTTGTTAGGAACCTTATATCAGGTTCAGCAACCTTTAGTTTAAAATCGTTATCGTTTGTTTTACTCGCGTTTTCGCATCTTCCCTATTAAATCCATTCACGCTGAAAGCTCTTTTGCCACTCAGTCATGGCTGAGGGGGCGTGTCCCGGCGGGAAAGTGACGTCAATGCATACCCTCTATTACAGACGTAATGAGTGTAAGAGTAAAACTCTTGGACATATTTTAAACAGTGCATTGTGAACTTTACATATTTCACATATTTTTTGAAAATCCAGTGTTTAGTTGATGAAGAATTGTAAACACGACCGCTTTCTTCTAGGGATGCACATTATTAGATTTTTGCCAATATCCAATATAGGGATGGGACAATAAATCGATTCGTGGATCGATTCTGAGATCTTCCGAATGCATCGCCATTCTCTTTGGAATCGATTCTAATCTTATATTTTAACAGCAGATGGCGCTCTAATCTAGTTTTTATCTGCACACTCAAATGCTTATGAAAAAGAGTGCTGAAGAGAACTTGTGCGTTCGGCTGAGTCATGTAATTTCACCTCGGCTCAGAATGCTTTTATGACGCGAGACTATTGTAAACACAGCCCACTGTGCACACCCTTGTAATATGCTTCAACCTTTTCAAATTGTAGAAATGATTATTTTAGGTTCAAATGTGTAAGGATTTGGAAACAAGCAGAGCACAGCTGTTTCTAAAGCAAGCAGTGCCATCTGCTGTTCAAAACTAAGCTCAGAATCGATTTGAGAAAGAATCGCGATGTGTTCGGAAAATCTCGAATCGATGCTGAATCATTTCTCGATTCGCGTTGCAACGACTTATCGTTCCATCATACAATATGCCGATATTTTTCAACTGATTTTGGCCGATGCCTATACCGATATATTTCCTTTTTGTTTAGAAAAAAAACAAGTCTCTCATGTGCAGAAATTATAAGCAAATTATTTGTAATTTTGTTTCTAATTTTTAATTTTCCACCCCCTTCATCTTTCTCCAGTGGGTTTTCATCAGGAAGAAAAACAAACCCTTCCTCGTAGCCTCAATCATTAGCTAAAAAGCTTTCATTTGCAATAGTGAAGTGATGCCTATACCGATATATTTCCCTTTTTTGGAAACCACCAAGTCTCTCATGTGCAATAGTTATAAGCAAATTATTTTTAACTTTGTTTTTAATTTTTAATTTTATTGAAATCAATTACTGTTTTATTTAATTAAAAAAAAAACAGTCTAAATGTTATTTGTGTATATTATTAGAATACTCAGATTAAATGGAGCAATCCAACACAGTTTAAACTGTTTACATTTAAAGCCATTATAGGCTGATTTCGATGTCAATCCACGATAATATCATGCATTCCTACTTTCTTCTTCTATGAGGGGTTTTGGCATCATGGCATTTTTGTTTCCAGGCGGAACGTTAAAGAATGCGACACACGTGTCTCCCGGAAATACTGTATAATCAATCCGATGACAGCTTCAAACTCATGAAGTGTTTCCAATTTTGTGTGCCATATGCATCAGACGTTCAGCCAGTGGTCTGTGGGCATGATGTCTGAGGCTGAGATTATATTATATTATATTATATTATATTATATTATATTATATTATATTATATTATATTATATTATATTATATTATTACCCTCTCTGAACCCCAAGCCACCCACATCATATATAACCATGTACACAACTCACACTCGCTTTTATTGAGTTTTCTCTCACTAGATCTTTTATGTAATCACCACTAGGGGATCTATAAAGGAAAACACATTAAAAGCTGTTAAGCAATGTCAGAGCTGTTAACCCGAAATGTTCTTACTGTCCTGATTTATTTCCTGTATTTGTTTCCTGTCTGTAGCTGAGGATGTGGGGAGGTGACTGTGCAGTGAACCCAAAACATAACTGCAGTTTATGTGTTAATATATAGTTATTTTGTGTGTTTATGAGTTACATATGCGTGACTTTGCTCACATTCATTTATTGTTAACCCCTCAACAGCTGTGTGTTTGTCATCCCTGGCATTTGTACGTCCACATGGGAAGAAAACTCCAAGAACTCTTCAGTACATGCAGCTGTTCACTTTTTTTTCTTCATATTATCCACCCCCTTCATCTTTCTCCAGTGGGCTTTCATCAGGAAGAAAAACAAACCTTCTTACTTGCTAAAAAGCTTTCATTTGCAATAGTAAAGGAGTACGGGTGATACGAGACATGTGGAAATGGTGAGATATAAACAGCTGCAGGCTGGATCTCAACTGCTGCATTAAACATCCATCATGGCACTTTGCTGTTTTCACTTTAAGCTACTTTTCCATAGGAAAGAAAAAGTTGATCAGTTTAAAATATCAGTTGTTTCTCCTAGACAGCAACGAGATCAAATGCAGACTTTTGACAAGGTTCCTAAGTTTTTCTCCTAAGAAAAAGATCTCAGTAACAGCACGTGTCTCATAGTGGTTCTCAACAACAGACCTCAGAGTGACATAAAATAGTTTAAATCAACAAATTATTATTAATATATTGAAATACTCTAATCTAAATTAAATGAGCAAACATAAAGCATGCATTCTACCTATTCTTAACAAGCGTTCCCACAATACCTCAGTCTGTCTTTTGAGCCTCCAGCAGATGTGGGGTTTAGATTCCTCACTGTGTCATTAGTGAGGCCCTGCTTCAGTTCAGAATGACACACGAAGAAAAGGAAACCTCTGTGCTGGAGACAGAGATTATGTGTCTCAGATCATAATACAACTAGAGTCATGCTCAGATTTCTTAAGCATATATGTACAGACTGGACATTTACATTTGTAAAGCATTCAGAGAGTCAGTATGCCTTTAATATTATACAAGGGTCATAGCTGCAATAGCTTATAATTTCACCTTTTAATTTGTATGTTCAGAGTACCGTTACTCTGTTTACTGAAATTGCTGATGTTTCAGATAACATGGTTCAGTGGATAGGAGGAAACAGAATAAACTGCTAAACAACCTTCACTAGTTTATCTGATCTGGGACTGGAGCACTGGAACTGGAATAGTAGGGAATGTAACAAAGTGTATATTCAATTTTGATGCGTCCTCACAAGAATACCACGACACTTCATAAAATTAAAATTACTACCTTTCTGGGCCTTGAACGTGGTTGTTGTGTTGTTGTCTATGCAGCATCAAAACATTCTCGGATTTCATCAAAATATCTTAATTTTTGTTCAGAAGATGCATGAAGGTCTTGGTTTTGGGTTTGGAACAACATGAGGGTGAGTAATTAATGACAGAATTTTCATTTTTGGGTGAACTATCCCTTCAAATATAATACATTAAAATACATGAACAACAAATTTCAAGTGTAACAAGGGATCTGCACAATCACAACAAAGTGTTTTCACAACGCGCCATCATTCGGCCATATTGGCGGCACTGAACGTAAACAATACCACTGAACCGAACGAAGCTCACATATTTTGCTGATTATTGCTGCAGAAAATGATCAATTGTTGTCGTGTTTTGGCCTGTACTAATCGTTTGAACTATAGGAAAAACATCTGGAGTACTATAGACTGACAAAACAAGGAGAAGAGTGCAAAAAACTGTCTGGGGAACAAAAGGTGTTTGTGGTTAGCCAAACTGAACCAGGATTTCCAGGCCAAGAATCCCGACAACATTCGTGTTTGTTCTATCATTTCGGTCAGGTAGGTGAAATGTTAGGCTAATATCTTAATTAATACTGCTCGTATGTATCTTTACCACCTGTTAACTTTAGTTTGTCAAAAAATTTTGTGCCTTTTCCTGCTTACTAAGTTCTTCTCTATAAGATTTAGCAGCTTCCACATATTTTTTCCATGGTTTAGACAGCATAAATTAGCACAACAACGTATTCAGTAGTACATTAACCGTGCAATCCATGCTGTTGTTTACATCCGGGTAACTGACCAAATCATGACATAGCTAAGTGCAAACCCTCTATTCTTTGATTAAAGGGGTCCTATTATGCTCTTTTACAAAGTCTTGATTTTGTTTTGGGGGTGTACTAGAACATGCTTTCATGCTTGGTGGTTCGAAAAATGCATTATTTTTCACATAATTTACATTATTACAATACCTTTCTCCCAGCCTGGCACAAATGGCTCGATTAGTTCCGGGTTTAATTAAGGCCAGCCTTACGAAAAAAAGCGAAATGTGTTGTGATTGGTTAACTGTTCCACTGCGTTGCGATTGGCGAACAGCCAAGAAATCACAGACTGTTAGCGCAAGCTAGATTAAAGTGATTCTTACGTTTTAAATATGGATATTTGTATTTCAAAAACGCATTGATTCGCTACAGAAGGCCTTTATTGACTACTGACCCCCGGAGCCGTATGAGGCACTTTTTATTATGGATGGATGCACTTTATTGGACTTGTTTTGGACTGATGAAGAGAAACCGTTCTAAAGCTCAGGAGTGCCAGGATAATTTTTAATATAACTCCGATTGTATTCGTCTGACAGAATGAAGTCATATACACCTAGGATGCATGGGCATGGAGGGTGACTACATAATACGCTACAGCAGTCTTGGGTCCTATCGTCAGCCTGCGAGATCGCGATACCTTATATTATCGTGCTAATTTATTTAATTATTTACATACTTAGTTTCATTGCCCGAAACCAGCTCCAGCATAAGGCTAAAAGCAGCCTAACATTACCAGAGAACATCATCATTGATTAGCCTAGCCTAGTCTAATGCAAGTATATGCATTTTAAAAAAACACTCACATTATAAGTGAAGCTATCTACAATGTGTGACGAATAAATCTCATACCACACACTGCACACGTCTGCGGCACGTTACAGCTCCGACGTGGCCACCGGAGTAGATCACAGCCACTCTAGTCAGTGCTTGTGTTTATACCAGCAGTGTCTCTGGAGTAGATTGCGGCCACTCTGGTCAGTGATAGTGTTTATACCCGCCGCGTTGAAGCGTCTTAGAAGCTGCTCTCCTCCACACTGCATCGCTAAAGTTAGGGTAATTCCACCACCTCCCCCCAATACCCACCCCCCAACTATTTGAATTTCCTTAGGCAGGATTTATTTTAATGATATTTTAATGGACCGCGTTGTGACATCATTACATCCAGTAAAAAAACACTGTTGTCCAAAGGAGCCGTTCGTTGTAGTTCTTGAAAAGGGATTGTTTTTTAAAACAAAATATCTTCCTTTGGAATGGACTTTGAGATTTGTAACTTTGTAGATCTTTTTTATGCCCAAACATACACACCACACACTGACTAAAATTCAAAAAGTTAAAAAGCATAATAGGATTCCTTTAATAGAAAGTTCAAAATAAAAGCATTTATTTTAAACTGAAATCTTTTGTAATTTTACAAATCTCTTTACTGTCACTGTTTTAATCAAAATAATGCATTGCTGAATAAAAATATTAATAAAAAAAATCATACTATCTACCTTATTTTTGCCATAAGAGTGGGCGCGGCCCTTACTCGTTTTGCTGCTTGATATTGCAAATTGGTGTGTCTTACCATATTATTGTAATGTTATCTTAATTATGAACACACTGATTTGTAGTGCAAACAGTTTTACCGTTTACCTGCATGTTGTTAATCTTCTCGTTATTTTCCTATAGTGGATATCTCGTCCATAGGCTTGGTCCCGTTACGAACGATATATTTATACAGGTTTTATAAGTACATCAGTCAAGCACCTGAATACAAGCACAACCCGGCCAGCAGGTGTCAGTATACTTTGCTCTGGACTGGTGTCTAGTAATCCTGTGTGAACTTTACTTCAGGACAGCACTGTTGATACGGGTCGCAACTGAGTTTGCGACACACTGCCATCTGCTTCCACTGGCACAGTGAGTGTGCCTGTATTGTTAACTGGGTTAATTCCCTCTGGAACATCCTCTGAGAGATAAACGCCCTGTGAGATAATCTCTAATCCAGGATTTTTAGCAGCAGGATCATCAAACTCAATTAAAGTTTACTCCATTTGCGGTCAGAACTCAAAGAGTAAGCTGTGTCTGAGCGCTGCTGCGTATGATCTCTCTGGAGTCAGGAAATAGATCACAGGCATGGAATGGGAGGGAAATGTTGCAGCTGTTTTTACACATCCTCAAAAGACGACACACTGAGAAAAAAAAAATCTAAGGCTAAACGGAGATTTCAATGTTTACCTTACAGACAGAACACAGTGTGAGCACTGTTTGGAAAAACACCATGGCATCCACTTCAAATCTTCTTTCTCTTTTGTTTATGATGCTTGATTGAATATACACAGCAAGTGAGTCAGAAGACAAGTACCTCGCTTTGTCAAGAAAACTGTTCAGCTGTCCAGACAAGTACTCAGCCTCAGTGTATTGAATCACAGGTCACAACTAGAAGGATGCAACTTTTGTCAGTTTAATTTCAGTAAGTAGCTGAATCATCTGATTCTCTGAGACAAATCACTCTTAAATCAGAACTTTACATTAATTTTTAATTATTTAAGTAAGGATGCATTACAAAACATGGATCTGTTGTACTGTATCGGTCATTTATAAAATAATAAAATAATTTTGTTGTTTGTATTTCATCATAACGCATTGCATGATAAATGAATTTACGTTTTAGTTTTAATGCTGAATTAATATAGAAAATTAATTTCACTTTGGGTTTTTTTTTATGTTTTTTTTATTATTTTTTAAATGCATTTGGGATTGCACTTTCTGTTTAGTTAAACATTTCTTGCGTTTAAAAATTATATTTGATCTTTCTGGCATCATATTTGAGGGAGAGACCACATTCAAACAGAGGTAAGCTTTCATTTTTTTCATTATGTTTATGCTCATATTGGCTTCATCAAGCTCAATAGCTAAACTTTTCAGAAAAGATTACAGTCAGCATTTTTACAGAAAAAAATATTGTTCTTGGCACAAAGCACACGAATTCTGACTGTAAATAAATTACTGTGGTATAATGATATTTGCAAGCTAAAGCACCAGTTATTTTTGTACAAACCTTCAACTATATAATATTCAATCACAAAATATAATTTAAATGCAGAACTGGCAGAAAACATGTTTTAAAAGAAAAATTGGGTTATTAATGTTTTTCAGTGATAATATATTTATTATAATGCAAACTAAACATATGTGTTTAGAGAAATTAATATAAATTAAAACTTACTCTGACAGAGTTTAAATGATTTAGCACTTTAGGATTAGGCACTTGGTACATATTTAGTCTTTTTTTTAAGCACAAATGGCATCCCTTAAAATGATCAGTAAAGCCTAATAGTATCATTCAAAAGCATTCTTTGCCAAAAAAAAAAAAAAGGACAGAGGTTAATAATGCTTCCAAGTATACTGGTTTTAATATCTATCTGTTTGTTGTTGTCAAAACAAATACTCATTTAAGAATCAGACATCAACCAACTACCTATCAAAAACGATGCCTCTAATATCATCTCATGCAGTGTTTGTATATTTCATGGTTGATCACTAGATGGCGCAATACTTTCATTAAAAAGATGTCAGAGTACGAGGACAGACTTAGGAGAAAGAGCCCCCTGAAATTTACTGTAGTGCTATTGCATTACCAAAATATCCATGAGAGTTTTGATATTTTGAGATGTTAAGACCCCTTTCTGAAAACATCTCCTCATACTTCCCCCTTATACTGTATAAGATATAAGGCAACTGTAATAGGATCCTGCATGTCTATCATATTCAGAGGAGTACCAGATTCTTATAAAGCACTGTGCAATGTCAAACAATATTTTCTGAAAATAGATGAGTAAGTACATGCCACTAAATGACGGTGGAAACAAATCATGTGATGAACAGCCTGTTCCTCTGGTTCAGGGTGTTGCCTGCAAAAACAAACAACACGTTTAAGACAGACAGACAGAATGAAAAGAGAAAGAAAGACGTGTTGTAAAGGACAATATTTTATAATTTGTTATTGTCACGTGATTAACAGAAAAGGAATGCCTTTATAGACCAGGCAATGCATATAAACCATGTCAACATATCAAGTGGTGAGTTAAATCTTATGCTAGGAAAACTTATAAACTAGACAATTACTTCTACCATTGAGTGTATAAACGTCGTCTCCTGCAATTCTCCACCCACAATTCACAGCAGTACCTGGACATGTAAGATACAAATATAAAAACAATATTTTGTTGCTTGGTAACCCGTATGTTGCACAGTAGACGTACGCTGGGTTCCTTTCAGACTCTGGTTTGGCAGTCTCAGAGAGTGAGGTTACCTGGAATTCTCCTGCACAGCAGTGCCTGAACAGCAAATTAGTTCGTGATACCTGAAGTGCAGCTGAACGGGTAATTCTAGCGCTGAGCGGGTGTGGTGACGAGTGCAAAGGGCTGATCGAATTAAGTTCAACTAGAGGGATTTTAACCACGGATCACTGCACTTTAGCCTTCCACACACGCACATGATGTTTACGTAGCCTTACTCCACAATGACAATTATGCACAGCTGGAGATCACAACAGTGAGTCATAAACTAGGAAGTGACATAACAGAGATAAAAAATATATAAGCAAATAAAGAAAAGGGCACGAGTCATGAGTGACATTGTTACGACTTCTTTTGCTTGCGCTGTCATAATTTATTATGGCGTGACTGAGCACAAACGCAGGTATCTGGAGTGTTGTCCAGAATCATAAGAAACAGTGAGTCACTCAGTTGGTCAGAGATTAGTCTGACAGAAACGAATTTTTAATATATTTAATAATAAAGCCCAATTATTATATAGCCTTGTATAATAACAGTATTTATGCTTTCTCAGTGTGTTGTCTAACAGTGATAAAGGCTAAACCGGAGTTCCGTCGCTATTGTTATTTGTATAATTAAAAAAAAAAAAAAGGCGTTTACCGCTATCTGAGAATCCACTTTATTTTGCACGTAAGAGCGGGGGCGACTAAGGTTATTTGTGAATTTAATGTGTCTGGCTACCGGTGTCATTGGCTTCCATTTATTTTACCTGTACAAAACAGCTCGTTTTGCTGCTTGATATAGCAAACTGGTGTGTCTTACCATATTATTTTAATGTATTATCTTAATTATGAACACACTGGTTTGTAGTGCAAACAGTTTTGCTGTAGACTGCATTTTGTTGCTCTTCTCATTGTTTCTCTACAGCGGCTAACGAACAGGAAATCTCGCACATTCACAGAAAACAGCCTACTTAGGCGTTGAAAAAAGGTGGATAGGAACCCTGAAAAAATCACATCTACTGTTGTTAGGCAAATTTTCACAGGGGAGAATCTAGCCATTTAGGCCTACAATCCACTCGAAAGATTTTCCGATGTAGATTTCGCAACAGGTTCAGCCAGGATGGTCACCCAACAAAATCGCGGTCACATCTGTTGTTGATTGGCAAATTTTCTTAGGAGAAGAAATCCATTCATTTAGCTAGGTATCCATGCAAAAGTTTTCCTCGTGCAGATTTTGTAAAAGGTTCAATGCTCATTCATAGGCTATATCACTGCACTTACGTCACAATTTGGTCAGTTAGCGGGATGCGTGGCCATATTTTAGATACTTGGATCTAAACAACAGCATGGATTGTACAGTTAATGTACAACTGAATACATTGTTCTACTAAATTATGCGGTCTAACCATGGAAAAAAAATGTGGAAGCTGCTAAATCATATAGAGAAGGACTTAGTAAGCAGAAAGGGCACAACAAACTAAAGTTAATAGGTGATAAAGGTACGTACAACTGGTATTAATTAAGATATTAGTCTAATATTTCACCTACCTGACTGGAAATTGTAACACAAACCAGAATTTTGTCAAGATTCTTACCCTGTAAATCCTGGATCAGTTTGGCCAACCACAAATGTCTTTTGCTCCTGAGACAGTTTTTTGCACTCTTCTCCTTGATTTGTTATAACCTTTGGCAGTTTATATTTCTCCAAATTTTTTTCCCGGCCCAACCGATTAGTACAGCTCAAAACATGACAATAATTGACCATTTTCAGCAGCAATGAGAGTAGCAAAATTTGAGAGTTCTGTTCGGTTCAGTGGCATTGTTTATGTATAGTGCCACCAATATGCCTAATTGATGACGCGCCATATCAGATTTTTAACGGGAATGAAAATGATGCTTTCTATTTCTATTCTTTCTAGTCTCATTGCCATCCGTGTTAAATTCAGTATGGCATCTAACCTGATTAAAGAAGTTTACTTCCAGAACAAAATTTACAGGTAATTTACTCACTCCCTTGTCACCCAAGATGTTTATGTCTTTCTTTCTTCAGTCAATAAGAAATTATGTTTCTTGAGGAAAACATTTCAGGAATTTTCTCCATATAGTGGACTTCAATGGTGCCCCCAAGTTTGAACTTCCAAAATGCAGTT
>JAHKKF010527254.1:11144-39585 GCA_019740295.1 Labeo calbasu
GAGTCAAATGAAAGACAGAAAATCACTCACTGCTCTTGATTCATTCAAGAATCACTTTAGTAGCCCTAATAAAGATTAATCTAAATGTATTTATATAAATAAATGTATGTTTAAATTGAAGAATGTGGTAAACAAGTTGTTATAAAGAATGCATAATTAGTCTATATAACTAGTCTATATAATGTTCTTGTTTCTTTAGAAGTGGTTTCATTTAATTTTAATATAAAGGCATGTTGCGTGTCACAGCAGTTAAATCTGTGTCTAACTTGATAAAACCTTAATATCAAACCTATGTTCATTTTAGAGAAATGCTTAATAAATGCATTACACTGTAAATGCAATATACTGTAGATTTATTCGACTAAAATCTTATGATACTTAGTCGACTAAAACTAAAACAATTCAGATGACTAAAGAAATGACTAAAACTAAATGGCATTTTAGTCAAAAGACTTTGATTAAAACTAAATCAAAATTTGCCGTCAAAATCAACACTGCAGTATACAGACTAGCAGAGATACCGTAGAGAGCTCACCTTGCTACGCCTATGTGTGAAAGTCTTCACTGTGCCGTTCTGCACACAGGTGGCGACCTTGCCCACGTACAGGGGATTATTAAAGAGAGTCTGGTCTTTGAGACTGAACTGTTGAGACCAGTCCCACACTGGAGGAAAGCGCAGAGCCTGGTCCTGCCCCAGGTGAATACTCTTACTGCTTGCAAAATCCTGAAGAGATGAGAGAGAAAAAGGTCAAATGATGAAAATGAGTGATTTGTTATGACATTACAATAACCTATTGTAAGATAGCGACTATACATGGGTTGGACAAAATAATATGAACATTTGGGAAATGTACCACCATTTGCCTTTAATGCAGCGCCAACCTTCACAGAATAAATGTACACAACTTTTGAATAGTCTCCAGCTGAATGTTGTCTGTCAAAACATTTGCAGGCTCCTTCAGAGATGTTGGAGGAGGCAATCTGCCCACAGTGGTTTCATAATGTTCAGATTACGTGGATATTATCAAACCGCTTGTCAGAGAAGATCTTGAAGTTCATCTTGGTGTTTTTATGATCATGACACTATCTTTTTTTTGCATTTTAGTATTGGTGTCTGTGAATAAAGTTTTAGCAAATGCAGCTCTTTTGTGGATTTTAGCTTTGTGAAGCTATCAGTGGTCAGTTTTTGTGGAAGCAGGGTCTTTGAGGTGAATACTGCTGTCACTTCGCTACAGTTGTTTGAACACAGTCCTTCTTGGTCTTGGTTCAGGTTACAGACACTCCTGCTAAACTGGCTTCCATGACTTGTCCTTTTTGGAAATCTGACAACTCATTTCACAGGCCCCTTATACTGCTGAACATGACTTTTTCTACACTGATATAACCATAACTGTAACTATAAAGTGTTAACAGTCATTCTTAAAATGTAAATTCAACAAAGGTTTGTGTATAACTAATTAAACTTAAATTTAAATTTGTGAAAAAGCATCTAACCCTGCTGTGGTCTGCTCTTTGTCGGGGGCAGTTGAAGAGGAAGGTGCTAAAGACGGGGACCCACATACTGTCCCCCAGCACTGTCAGGTACACCTCAGTGAACTCAAAGGCTGCTGGGTACTGATTCCACAGCTGCCACACACAGTCCAGGAACAGCAGGAACACAGGAGACTGCAGAGAGAGACAATATGAGCAACGAAAAAAAAAAAAAATCTTCACATATATGAAAGAAGTGGGTCACATGTACGCTTTATATATGAACAAACAAGATGATGGAATCCAACTTATATATGCTGTACTACCTCCTCTTTGTCGTTCTTCTTCAGATGGTTGCAGCGGTCGAGGAACCGATGCCCAGCCATTACCCATTCCTTCTGAATCAGAGCCTGGAAGCCATGCAGACTCCTGCAGTGAGGATCACACATCAACTGCACCAAACAGGAAATCACACAACTCAGGTCCCGATCCTCTTTCTCTGTAGACACACATACAGAGAATCAATTATCACTTCACATACGATTCGGAAGATCCAAACAGAACAATTAAAGGCATAGTTCACACAAAAATTAAAATCTGCTGAAATATGCTGAAATATAACTTCAAGTCTGCAGCATTTGTGGCATGCTGATTACCACAGAAAATTATTTTTATAGGTTTGAACTTACGATATCAATGTAACATAAAACTTGGAATATTCTTTTCATGTACAACAGGCTGAAGCAAAAACAATCTGTATTACAACTTTATTTGTAAAAGGGCCTTTTTACCTAGAAGTATGACAGACACACGTCTGCTCTCCAGCATATAGACTACTTCCACTGCATGTCGCAGAAAAGTCCTGTAAAAAAATGCATACCACACCAACTTTAACAGCACAACAGAATCAACATCTACAGACAAAATTGCTGAGACCTAAACAAACACCCGAGAATGTAGAAACAGAAACCTACACCTGTTGCCAACAATTTCTGTCACAAGCTGAGAGATTAAATATGCTGTCTGGTGACTACTGAACGTTTTTCAATCATACCTGACATACTCCATCCATCTTGAGCTCTCTAAGGATGACAGCCACTTCTCTTCAGACTCCTCAAAGGGATCTGCATATGCACATAAATACAGAAGCAAGCAAAAATTGCATTAGAACCAATTCACCTGGTATTAAATGCGTCTCCTGCGTGACCACTTGTGTTCAGATTTCATCTAGAGCCTCTCCTCTTATTTTGTCACACTGTAGACTGTACAAGAGCGCTGAGTGCTTTACTCTGCTTACAAGTGAGAGAAAGGAATCAAATGGTAATGGCGACTGACACTATGAAAGCAATCGTCTGGAAATGGTAAAAACCGACAAGCTCAAAAGAGCTTTAGACCCTGTTTACACCTGTATTTAACGTTGTCCACTTGTGACAGGATCGACAAAAAAGGTCAGAGTGGATAAGGCAATAAACCGATGACTTACCATGAGTCAGCTTAAATAATATGGATCATTTTACATATTTTGATTCTCAAAGTCAACTCTTTAAAGACTGTATTTCCAACTAACTAACTAACATGTTTTTAATGGCACCAGGAGGCACTGTGTGGGATCCTTGGAAGAACTAAAAACATTCCTGGCTCTTACCGTAGCCCAGACTTAAGTTAAATTATTAACATCAATAAGCCTGGTAAGGATTTCCTTCGGCTAAAGTCTTATTGAATTGAGTGTGTACCGCAATCATCCCTTTCTCCAACAGGGTATTGATTACCTATAACACAAATCTGCCTCAGTTTCAGCAGAGCAGCCTGAATATCCTGGATGTTTGGGAGGTTTTTGTCCAGATCCGACTTGAAGACATCACTGCGGAGGGGGTGGCTCTTAGTGATGGCGCTGGAAATCCTGCAGAGAAGCAGAGGATTCAGCCACTGTTTTCTGAATATGACTGCCTGTATTGTTGGATCTGAGCAGATCTGGCAACTCTACTGAGCTCATGTTGCCAAATGATCTGAAGCACAATTATAACATTCGATTAAATATCCAAAGCCATAAAATATTTGTGAAAATAACTGTTTAGAGTGTATTATCAGCTAAAGCAAATCTATCTTCTCACAACAGTACAATTACTGCCTCATTTATCCTTAAAACGGTGGTCAAACTAAATCTCTTAATCAACCTGTAATGATCTCTTTCTTACCGCTGCTCCACCTTCCTCTGCTGCTGCGGGTCATTGATGTTAGACATGCGGACCAGAGCGCTCCCACTGGAGTGATTCCAGCACCATAACTACAAAACAAAGCGCACACACACATATAAGACATTCGGTAGCACTTTACAATAAGGTGTCATTTGTTAACATTAGTTAATGTAGTAACTAACATGAATGAACAATGAACAATACATTTATTACACTATTTATTTTGTTAATGTTTGCTAATAAAAATACAGTAGTGTTTCTTCATGTTAGTTCACAGTGCATTAACTAATGTTAACAAACACAACTTGTGATTTTAATAATGCATTAGTAAATGCTGAAGTTAACATTAAGATGCTGTAGAAGTATTGTTCATTCTTAGTTCATGTTAAGTAAGAACCTTATTGTAAAGTGTTACCAAATACTCTACAAACGTCTAATATAACCCTTCACAATTTGTTGACACCCATAGTTGACTCACAACTATTAAGTGCAAGTCAGTCTACCAACTAAGACTTTTAGATCTTAAATAAGACATGGTTTCTCATTTAGCAAAGTTTTTAAACCAAGATGCTATCTGATGACTTTCTCTCTGAGTAAGAGCAAAACAGATTGGGGTAATAAAAGTGATTTGTAGATTTCCTCCCCTCTCACTACAAAACCAATAATCCAATCGGTATGCTCACCGGGAGGCGCTGGGAGTAAAAGAAGCAGGCGTATTGCTTCAGATCCTGATCCGCTAGAGATACTGGAACCACAAAGAACTCTGGGAGACTGCAAACAACACAAAAATAAAATTAAATTTTACATAAATGACCCCTGACACTATAAAGCACAATCAAATATGTGATGCTTCTTTGTGTCACTAGTATTATAAACACAATGGGCCTCATTCATAGAAAACGAGCAGAACGAATTTTGGTGTAAATCGTTCGTAAAGCTGTTCTGACATAAACTTTCATGAATATGCTCGTATTTTTAAAATGTTAGCTGGTACGACAGAAATATACACCTGCTCCCTACCACGTGTAAATGGAGCGTAAAACGCTCTATGTTCTTTTTGGCAAACTGATGACATTACATTTTGAACAGTACCATAATTAAAGCTGCAAGCAGCGTTGAAAGGGCTCACCGCCATCCCGTGGCTTTAGGAAAACAGTGAATGGTGAGCAATACGCAAGTTAAGTGGCAAATATAGAAGGAATATGTCAAAGTCATTTATATGTGCCAAACTTCCTGCTGCCAGCTGGTGGCGCTATGACTATAACTGGATATTGGAATGTCATATGAAGTTTGCAGATTGAACATGGTATGTTTGAGCTAGTGCAAAGCATGATGTTTCCTGTTGCCAACAGGTGGCTATATGATTATAACTGAATATTGGCCTTTAGATGTCTTCAGGCCAGGATTCTTACTAAACATCTGAAGTCTAGTGCAGATTGGACATTGGATGTTTAAGTTAGTGTAAAACAAGTCATTTCCTGTTGCCAGCTGGTGAGGCTATGATTATAACAGAATATTGGCCTTTAGATGTGTTCAGGCCAGGACTCTTATCGAACGTTTGAAGATTGCAGATCGGACATTGTATGGCTGAGTTACAACAACTTCCTTTTCCATGTTGAAACATCGAACTTTGTCAGGCCGCCACGGACACGCTCTTTCTACGAAAACTCAAGATCTTCACAATTTAATGTCACAAAGGGCTTTAGATTACACTGACCAAATTTGATGTTGATCTGTTTAAATCTCTAGGAGGAATTTGTTCAATGCCTGAAAAGGCAAAAACGGCACAAAACTTGCAGAGAACATTCAAAATAAAAGACTTCCTGTTGGGTTTCGGACTTTGTACTGAAGGACTTTTTTGTAGGTATTGGTGTGTTACAGGTATCTACCGAATTTCGTACATGCATGTGAAATGTAGCTCGAGGGGCACTTCGCTGAAACTTTATAGGTGGCGCTATCAAGCCATTTTGACACACCTTGAAACCCATATCAGCTGTAAATTTTCACCACTTTTGACATGTGTGCAAAGTTTCATGAGTTTTCCGACCATAAAACAGGCAAGACAAATACTACACTGACCAACCATTCTAAGTTAACATTGCTTGTTAAGTAAGTTTCATATTCAGTAATATTCTTCAAAATAAGATACTAGTAATAAGTTATCTGTAATGGATCATAGCAACCAAATGTGAACACCTGGTGGATGCACAATAATTTAATATTTATTGTTAGACATATGACCTATTAGTCTTTTTGCATTTATGCAATATACTGTAGCCAAACTTTAGAAAGGAGTCGAGAATATTCTGTTGCATTCCTGGAAATGTCATTTACGTAGTTGTAATTCATAGGTGGGGATTATGCTATTGTAAATGAGCACGTACGCGCCCTGTTTACAAATGACTGGAATTTGTTAACATACACATTTAGCTATCAAATCTGTCGAACTGTTCGTGAATCCAGAGTTTTCGAGTAGTCTGATTTACATGCAAATTACTCAGAATTTACTTATATATTTATGCAAGTTTCATGAATGAGGCCCATTGCCCTGATACTGAACTGTGTGTGGATCAGTGAGATCAGTGCTTTCATTCCAGGGGATTACTGCAGAAAGGACAACATTCCTGTCTGTCTGTGGAGATTTATGTGAACCAGTCATCATTTTAATCAGCTATCCTCATCTTAACAGGAGATTTATTAGGATGACTAATTCAAGTTCACTTTAACAATAGCCATTTATATTTTACATACGCATACCTGTCTTTCTGTCACATTCACTTGCTACATGAAGGTTATGAGTCATGCAGCAATGATCTGTAGCTTAAGGTGCTTATAATACAAGCTGTTTGCAAAATAGACCACAATTTACATGTAAACTCACATACACACGCTCACCTGGGCGAGATGAAATAGCCTTGATTTATGGTACACACTCTCCATTCGGAGGCGCCAGTACGCTTGATCTCTCTGTCCCAATCTGAGGAGCAGTCGAACAGGGGAGTCTGCAGCCCCCCGCCAGGGTCAACGCCGTTCACCCGCTCACCTGAACAAACCACACGTGTAAATGCTCCAACAGCGGCGCAGGGATGCCAAGTTATGAGGGGTAAAAAAAAAAAAAAAAAAGTGGGCAACAAATTTTAACATCTATTTACACTGAAAGGCAGAATGCATTAGGTTTGCATTACTGGTGCGGTCACATGCTCCTCTGATCAAGATCAGGTTACATTCTGTCATTCTGTCATGTCTTAAAACATTATGTTACAATGCAGCCCAGTAACAGCAGCCATATAAATCTTAATATAGGCCCTGCTATTCATAACATGAGCACTTTGAATTCCCTGGAAAGTTTTCTCATGTCTTGACTTGCAGGGAAACTAAATGTATGGATAGCTCGACTCAGTTTGGCAGCTCTTGTGGAAACAGTGTGAATCATTTGCGGTCATAGCCGCATGTGTGTTTTCCTACCTGTTGATCCATGGTATCGCTTTCCGACGTATTCAAAGCCAAAGAGTAGCTGTGGGTCAGCAGGGTGGGAGTAATGAGCGATGGCAAGACAAACCTGTAAAAGCACATCGTACATTCACATGACTAACACAAAATGACCTTCACTGTTTCACTGCAACTTCCTCAAAAAACAGAACTGAAATGTCATTACAACAAATTCCTTCTTCTCTCGTCTCACAATACAACTGCTGACATCGACTAACAAAATGTTTCCAGACCAGTTTACCCTCGCAAATTCCAAAATGCTCCATTACAAATGAGAAATGCACATCTCTAATCTTTAAAAAGGGTTTGGAAGGGCATTTGGAAGAGAAAATTAGCCTGAAATAATCTATACATAACATATCTCTGCCACAGGGTACTGGAAAACACTACCTGCTTGATTTAAATTCTAGACAGAAAACACTGTTAGTAAGGTCCTGAACTGGTCGTTATCCCCCACCCTCAGGACTACATAGTGAAATTTGGGAATTTTTCTTTCTTTTATCAGTTTTCCTGCAACACCTGGTCAGTTCCCCTGTTTATTCATTCAGAAGAGCTTTTCTTGGCACAGCTGTCGGATCCAGACATGGAAATATTCAACAGCACTGTGCAAAGAGCTCAAGCTAGGCTGGACTTTCACCTTTTTTACGACACTATTAGCATTTCTCTTGCTGTATCTTACATATCTCACAGATCAGTCTTCAGATAACAAACATACTCTCTGCATGACCGATGTCCCACTTGTATGGAAAGAGAATGTAAATCTGTCATCGTTCACTCACCCTCATGTCTTCATACAATTTGATTTTAAAGGAGAAGTTCACTTCCAGAACAAAAATGTACAGATAATTTACTCACCCCCTTGTTATCCAAGATGTTTATGTCTTTCTTTTGTCATAAAGAAATTATGTTTCTTGAGGAAAACATTTCAGGAATTTTCTCCATATAGTGGACTTCAATGGTGCCCCCAAGTTTGAACTTCCAAAATGCAGTTTAAAAGCAGCTTTAAATGGCTCTAAATGATCCCAGCCAAGGAAGAAGGGTCTTACCTAGCGAAACGATCGGTCGTTTTCGAAACAAATTGACAGTTTATATACTTTTTAACCTCAAATGCTCGTCTTGTCTCGTCTCTGCGATGCGCATGCGTAGTCCGTGTAATCCGGGTCAGTACAGTTAGGGTATGTCGAAAAACTCCCGTCTCGTTTTCTTCTTCAGTGTCAAAATCGCCCTACATCGCTGTTTTACCATTTTTTTATTATAAAGGGCGTTTGATCTTATTTGCATGTTCACTTTGTAAACACTAGGTCGGTACTTCTGCAGTGATGTATGACGATTTTAAAGTTGGGGAAGAAAACGTGATGGGAGTTTTTCGACATACCCTAAATATATTGACCATACTGAACGGAAAAAAACAGAGTTCATGCAGACTTAGACAAGACAAGCATTTGAGGTTAAAAAGTATATAAATTGTAAATTTTTTTCAAAAATGACCAATTGTTTTGCTAGACAAGAGCCTTCTTCCTCGACTGGGATCATTTAGGGCCATTTGAAGATGCATTTAAACTGCATTTTGGAAGTTCAAACTTGGGGGCACCACTGAATTCCATTATATGGAGATAATTCCTGATTTTTTTTCCTCAAGAACATAATCTCTTATCGACTGAAGAAAGAAAGACACGAATGTCTTGGATGACAACGGGGTGAGTAAATTATCTGTACATTTTTGTTTTGGAAGTGAACTTTTCCTTTAAGGACTATAGAAGTCCACACCTTAACTTTTGAGGTTATTGAAACATTTATAAACCCACCCGAAACAGCTATTTATATGTGTAACAGTGATATGTACTTTTATAACATACAGGCTACTTTTAAGACACCCCAACCTAATCTTGATTTCTTTCTGAGAGGATTAAAATCTTAATTCGCCTCATAATTCAAACCATGAATATCTCTATGTGGGGTGTAATGCTTTCACTGGGACCTTCTTGTAGAGTACAGAACAAAATAATGACTCACTTTCTATAGACTCCAGCAACACAAAACCACACTCCTCCTCACGTACAAACACTGCTTATCTCACGTTCTCTTATCCTGTATCGTTCCACCAGGCGATACCCGACATAATGGCCAGCATAACCCCGCACCCTTCTGTTGTCATGTGACGTCAGGGTTTACTATGATGCCGTAAATGTTTGAATCTCCTTAGAGATTTGAATCTCCTTAGAGATTTGTAACTTTCCTTAGCTCTGGATCCAAGTCTGACCATCAGTAAAAACCTTTTGAACCTTTATGTGATACAGGATGGATATCTTTAGACCAAATTAGATTACGACACATTGCTCATTGTTAATAAAACAATAAATAACCTATCCTTTCTAATAAATGAACTGGTGATATGTAACAACCCTAATGAATGAAACACCTCCCACGCCCTCTCATAGTTAAAATATGGACTGATCCGTGACAGAGTGCTTTGTTTCAATTCATTCTTTGCAGTAGATTTGAGGTCAGTAAGAAAGAGAAAGATTCTGTCGGTTGGTGAATGCCAGTTGACCACAGAACAACCTGTTCCAGCTGTATTTGACGTATCAAGTGCTAATAACCTGTTTTGTTGTAGCACCTACACGTCAACACAGGTGAGGCATGCTAACCTCATTTTGGCTCATGAAAGCAGACTTGCATTTATTTCAGCTAAAGGCAAAAAGCAAAGAGACACTAACAGAAGCATCAATACTGTTTATTAAAAGAATTTACTAGGTAAAATGTAAACAAACTTACAAGTTTCCGACGTTGAACATAATGAATTCACACTTCTCAGCCTCCTCCCTCGCAAGCACGTCCCTGTAGTATTAATGTGTTAATTAAACACAAAGCATAACACTTTACCCTTGGACAAAAGAAAAGACATACACAGTAAATGTACACCTTGGGCTATGACTGTTTGAACGCACACAGGGCGAGACAGTCAAGAATGTTTCTTGCATGGAGAGAGCGGTAGAGAATTAAACATTAAGCGAATTGATAATAATTCTATGGTCTTTTTCACCATGGTGACAGGCACAGGTCTAACCAGCTTCATTAAATGCAGTTCCAGAGGCAGCCCACACAATCCTACCCACGACTGAAGAGGCATACAACCGTGCACTGAAGTGACTCTGAGACATGGTCGGCTCTGCAGGAGCTTTAACAATATTTTCTGAACACAAAATGAGAAATAGGAAGCATACCGGCTTAGTTGGAATGTGGAGTAACATTTTAGCACATATACAACTGGAAACAGTTTTTACAATTTTGGAAATACAATACAGTAATAATGGAAATGGAATTAACGCATGCTTTAGTAGACTTATTAGGGTTTAATTTCATTTCTATCATTATTATTTTCAGCATCATTTTTATAGATCTTTGTTTTTCAAAAATTGTAAATAATGTTTGCAAAAATGCATAGCCATGCACCATTAACCAACCACAATTTAGAAAATCCCAGTTTGAAATATCACTAAAATAAATATACACAAAACTGTACAAAGCTGAAAAATAAATATCTCCACTGACACACTTTAGTTACATTGTATATTTTAATAAAGTATGCATGACTGACGGGACCAATTAAACTCAATATATGTCTCTTTTGGTCATCTATACAGGACATAAACCTTTTTAATTATTCATTAAGCATTAAGTTCATTTTGAAAATGGCAAATGGCTTAATAGTACAACAACAAACCAATATAACACACTAAATCAATAACAATTCTCCCATATGCAGTTGATGTCAAAAGTGTTCATACACCTTGAAGAAAAATATTAATTCTACCAAATAAAAGGGATCATACAAAATGAATGTTATTTTTATTTAGCACTGACCTGAATAAGATATTTCACATAAGATGTTTACATATAGTCCACAAAAGAAAATAGTAGTTAAATTTATACAATTCTTAATACAGAGTTGTTACATGAATGATCCACAGCTGGGTTTTTTTTTTTTTTAAATGAAAAAAAAAAAAAAAGCCTGGGGGTGAAAACTTTTTGAATTTGAACATCAGGGTAAGTTTAACTTATATTTTGTCTTCTGGGAAACATGTAACTATCTTCTGTAGCTTCTGAAGGGCAGTACTAAATGGAAAAAAAAAGTGATATTTACACACACACACACACACACACACACACACACACACACACACACACACACACAAAAACTTCATTCTCTTCAAAAGTTTTCACCCCCTGGCTCTTAATCCATCACTGAGCATTTGAACCTTCTGTAATAGTTGCATATGAGTCCCTCAGTTGTCCTCAGTGTGAAAAGATGGATCTCAAAATCATACAGTCATTGTCGGAAAGGATTCAAATACACAAAAATTCTGGTGAGTACTAAATAAAAAAATAACGTGCATTTTGTATGATCCCTCTTATTTTGGTAAAATAATTAACATTTTGCAGCTTCTGCAGGGTGTATGCAAACTTTTGACCTCAACTATACCTCATTGGTGACTACATTACGCATTATGGATTACGCATCAAAGAGATAAATTGTATTGTAAGGATTGAAATGATAATGTAAGTGTCTGATAATGTAATTGTCTTGTTGTCTTGTTCAACATTTCACTTTTTGGGACTGCGCATGTCTTGACGCTAATTCGGTTTCAAAAAGAAACCCAAAATGGTTCTGTGTTTTGTTTGTTTACCCAGAAATAGGAATTCTGTCATTATTCTCTCTCCCTCATGTCATTCCAAACCTGTATGCTGCTATTATTTGCTAAAATTGAAATCATTATGTAGCTCTTGCCATTAAACAACATTAAAAATATCATAAAAGTGGTGGAAATGACTTTCTGCGTGGTATATTAAGTCTTCCGAAGCCAGGCAATATGCGAAAACAGACCAAAAAGTAGCGCATTGTGTTCAGTTACTACACCCAAGAGAACCAGTGGCATTTTAGCGACATTAACGTGCCATTTTTGAATGTGGAATCAGATACGGCCGATGCTCAGGGCTCTGTGTAGTTGCTCTAAATGAGTCTAAAAGGCTTAACGACCATTTCCCAATCTATTTCAATGCATTCTCCAGACTCTCGTTTGATCTTTCTCTGTCAATCTTGTTCTCTCTAGTGCACTTTAAATTCACTTTGAATGCGGGCAGCAGATGAGATATTTCTCATCCACAAACCTGTCCCGGCATGCTAGAAGAATCCGCAGGAGTGCCTCTCTCACAGGAATATAAGACTCGAGGGATGTAAACATTGCAGGAACAGACCATAAGAGTTGCATGATGACAAGCATCTAATCACAGATTGTGACCCTCTGGGAGAGCGGAGGTCAGATGTGTATGCAGATCTATTTTGCTCTCATTAGACACTATGATGGAGGTGTATGCACGGACATGAAAGCCATTTGTCAAATGGAAATAAAAACGTGGTGGTGAGGGATTCAGAGAGGGAGGGATGATGTAGGGGGAAAAAATGAAAGATTAACAGCAGGAAACAATCTGTCAAGCTCCAAAAATGACAAAGCACCATAAAGGTACAATAAAATTTGTCTATATGACTTGTGTGCTATATTCATCATGAGAGGTCTGCTCACACAACGTTGTTTTTGCACCAAAGGCAATGCATTTTGAATCTGGGATCAAAAGATTTGGAATATGATTCTTACTTAGTATTTTTGTCTGGTTTTGAAGTAGAAACAGAACATTAATAAATCAAGATACATTTACTTGAGAAGCAAAACAACATAAATTTTTCAGAAAACAAGACATCTTATCAAAATCTACACTTAAAACAAGAAAAAATATCTGTCAGTGGGGTAAGAAAGATAATCTTAAAGGAGACCTATTATGCTACTTTTTACAATATGTAATATAAGTCTCAGGTGTCCCAAAAAAAGTTTCAGCTCAACAGATCATTTATTATATTGCTTCGAAAATGCATATTTTAAGTGGAAGCAGAAACACACTGTTTTCGTGCATGTCTCTTTAAATGCAAATGAGCTGCTGCTCCCCGCCCCCTTTTCCAGAACAGTGTTGTGCCTTTACCGCTGGTGCCTCAGATACTTTGCCAAAAACATCTGTTTGGTTTTGATAATCACGCTTTTAAAGCCATATCAGTTTCAACTTCTGTTATAGGGTTTTCTGAGCGCACACATCTGAGGCACATGCACAGAAAGCGGCTGTCACATGGCACGTGAGTAAGTTCTCTTTTATGTCTTAGTGCACTTAAACTGTCAAATACACACAAGTTTATGCTAAAAACACACAAGTTACAGTTATGTCTGTGAAGGTAAACAGCTAAGAAAGAAATCACGTTCATATTAGATCTGTGTGGCGGCAGCATAATATAGAGTAAATACATCAGTAAATCCACTGTTTTCTTGTCTTCTCTGAGGCTGGGATGCTAAATAGTGTTCTGTGCAGGCAACGACAGAACAGTTAGCATGTTTTGCTTGAACCTTCGCCATGGCGTTAGAACTGGTACACCGTTGTCGCTTGCGAAAACAAAATGGCGGCACCGTGGGTGGAAGTGTGCAGATTACGGGGCGGTAATATTATAATAAGATCCCATTTCTGTGGCACAGAGGGAGCGAAATCTGAGCAGCTTGTTTTTGCACATGCTTGCAGAGAAAGGATTACCAAAACAAAAATGACTGAGTTGTCCTTTTTCACATTTTCTGGGTTGGTAGTTGCACTGGAGACCCGATTATAGCACTTAAACACGGAAAAGTTAGATTTTCATGATATGTCCTCTTTAATTCAACTGGAGAAGTTTATTTTTAATTGTTTTAAGCATCAGTTCACCTAATGTTATGTCATTTTGCTTCTCTGGTAAATCTCTCTTAATTTAAGGATGTTTAGATATTTGTATTGAAAAACAAGACAAATATTCTGAGGTAAAAAATCTTAGTTTTTGCTTGAAACAAGAAAAAATATCTGCTAATTGGGTAAGAAAAGTAATGTTGACCTTGAGCCTAGGAAAGATACTTCACAATGTCTTCTTTTCTATAAAAAGTACAGGTTTGCAATGACATGAGGATAAATATTTAAATAATGACATTATTCGATTTGTTTTGGGTGAACTATGCTATACAGCGCTTTAGAAAAAAGCAGAAATTGAAAAAAAGAAGTCCAACTCTACTAAACAAGATAAAAACAGTAAGTCTGAACACAAAGCATAAGGAAGAGAGCAAACTGCACTATCAGCAGTGCTCATCTTAGCTCTGCTCTGAACATGTGGCCTTAATGTTCTCCACTCGGCTCCATTGCAATCTGCATATTCTGATCTAAACAGACAGAACCAGGTGCTTCGCTCGCCTTAAGTAGTGGGAGATACGCCAAAATGCTCTTGCACGCAAGTGTGGGCAGTCGGAGCAGCTGGAACGGTTCCAGGACGAACATTTACACAACGGTTTAATGGACTTACTGGAAGTGAGGGAATAATTAAACCCCCAATATCACCATGTTACAATACTCATTGTTCATCATGTCCCAACTAGAATTAAATTTAGTTTATTTACTGGCAGCAGAAGCCCAATTTCACGACGTTGCGCTAATACGCTAATCCCTGTTAAGACCGTGAGACCTGACTGTAAGAGGTGCTGTAATAATTGGTCATGTCAAAAGGATAATCTAAGAAGGTCAGCATCAGCTTTACCTCTGCTCTGCGGTTGCCGTGGAAACCTAGCAGCCAACTCTGGAATTCTGAAGACGGATTCCGACAAGGAATCATGTCAGTTCTTGTGCATGTGGACTTATCATACTACAAGAGACATACAGATCCGAGACATAACAGATCTTAAGTCAAACGAATCCAGACATATTTAGGGGCCCCTTTCTCAGGGTTAGTGCGCACATAGTCTTCCCTCTCGCAGCAGTTTCATTTCACATCTTTTGCAATGGTCCCATCCATGTAATCCATTCCGTCTTCTCCAGATCTGTCACAATAAGCAGCACCTCATGGAAAACAAATGCTACTGGTCCATAAAGTGCATCTCAGTGGTTAATACTGTCATCTTACTAGGTTTCGACCCCTGTGAAACTCAATAAATGCCCTATTTACACTATTAGTACCATCAAGTGCATTTCTAATTGTTTTTAAAGTCTGTTATCCCTGCTTTTTTTAAAGGAGAAGTCCACTTCCAGAACAAAAATTTACAGGTAATGTACTCACCCCCTTGTCATCCAAGATGTTTATGTCTTTCTTTCTTCGGTTGTAAAGAAATTATGTTTTTTGAGGAAAACATTTCAGGATTTTTCTCCTTATAGTGGACTTCTATGGTGCCCTGAGTTTGAACTTCCAAAATGCAGTTTAAATGCGGCTTCAAATGATCCCAAATGCGGTTGTAAACAATCCCAGCCAAGGAAGAAGGGTTTTATCTAGCGAAACGATTAGTTATTCTCATAAAAATAGTACAATTTATATACTTTTTAATGTCAAACGTTCATCTTGTCTTGCTCTGCCTGAGCTCTGTTTTTCCGATTCAGGACAGTTAGGGTATGTCGAAAAACTCCCATCTCATGTTCTCCCTCAACTTCAAAATCGTCCTATATCGCTGTGTCACCTTTTTTTGTTAAGGGTGTTTGATCTTCTTTGCATGTTCACTTTGCAAAAACTGGGACGGTCCTTCTGTAGCGATGTAGGGTGATTTTGAAATGATTTTTGCAGTTGAGGGACAAAATACAATCAGAGTTTATCAACATACCCTAACTGTCTTGAGCCAGAATACACAGAGTTCAGGGAGAGCAAGACAAGACAAGCGTTTGAGATTAAAAAGTATTTAAGTTGTATTTTTTTAAATGAAATAATGGATTGTTTCGCTATATAAGACCCTTCTTCCTCGGCAGGTATCGTTAACAACCCCATTTGGGATCGTTTGAAGCCACATTTAAACTGCATTTGGAAGTTCAAACTCGGGGCACCATATCGGTTCATTATATGGAGAAAAATCCTGAAATGTTTTCCTCAAAAAACAATTTCTTTACCACTGAAGAAAGAAAGACATGAACATCTCGGATGACAAGGGGGTGAATACATTATCTGTAATTTTTTGTTCTGGAAGTGGACTTCTCCTTTAATTATGATTATTTTTACAAGCTGTTACTGATATGGTCAGTGTTGGCATAAATTAGAAAATATTAAAATAAAGTACATATCAAAGACATTCAGTGCTTGATGCACTAGAGTTTTCACACAATTTGCTCCATCCTGGTGCGATACCTCCATCTGAGTTCATCTTACTCAGTGCTGCCTTGTAAATGTTTCCTCCAAACAGTTTGTAAATGAATCATTAACTTGATTCTCCCAGATGGGCTCTTTTGCTTTGAAGGTTTCCTTGCTGCGTGTCCACGACTATACAACCCCAACTCCAACTCGAATTTAACGCAAGCATGCTGAAATAAGCCAGAAGCTGTTTGCTGAGGTAGAATTTCCATTGTATGTGTCTACTCTTTGCTTTTTGTGACCAGTGGGCTTTCCTCAGTCTGTTGAAAGTCACAAGCTCTACATTTGAAATGTAAACGGAGAGGGAGTTTGTTCCTTTTAGAGGAATACAAATGCTTTGTTTATCTTCCAATAAAAGCAGCTGTAGCTACTCATTAGCATCCCGTTAAAGTTAGTCCGGGTGAAGAAGGGGTATTAGACAATGGCACTGCCCTTGAACACTTGAGAGGACACTAGCAGTTCAAACGCATCTCGATTTCACACCGAGCTCTCATCAGGTTTACTACACAGCTGCGTGTGCTTCCTCTTCTCCAGGATCCTGTTGAGCTCCTCCGTGAAGGAGTAATAGAGCGGAGACGTGGTGTCTCCATCTGTCTGTCTCAGCAGCACATAGCTGTTGCCATTCATCTTGCGTAAGACGCTGGGTAAAGTGGCAGAGAGTCCATTGACGTACTCTGATTCTGGAGGCGGTGGAAGAGGTGGAGCGGGTGGAAGCTCTTTGTTTGATGATGTCATTGCTTCTCCGGGGACGATTTGCAGCAGGCCATCGGGAGCGTCCTGTTTCCCGTTACAGTGGCTGGAGATAGTCTTCAGCTCCATGTGGGCGCCTCGCTTTCTTTCGGCACGGGCTGCGGCCCGTAAAGAGTATTTACCCCTTCGTCCTTGCAAACAGAATCCCACATACAGCAGGACGACTGTTAGAACAAAACACAGACCTCCTAGGATAGTGATTAGGGATAGGTACATAGCCTCCATGTTCCTCACGGACAGGAACTCGAAGCGAGGAGACATTGGGGTTGGATCGAAGTCCTCCGGGGAGTCGCTTTGGGAAGTTTGAATGGTCCAGTAGGTCGCTGTGGTCAAGCGTGGACGCGTTGGCTCTACGGGAGGAGGTGCGGGAAGCTCTTGGCGAACTGTTAAGCTGTAGTTCACCACAGGAACATGGACACCATTCTCCAGGGCGAAGCAGCAGTAGTCACCGCTCTGGTAAGGCCGTGCCCCAATGACCAGGAGGCCGTCGGTGCCGACGCGGTAACCGAAGTCTAGTCCGTAACCCTCCAGCTCCTTTCCATTTAACATCCACTTGGGGGTTGCCAGATTGGAGCTGAGCTCACACTGGAGCAGCACGTCATCACCCGCCATCACAGAGCGGGAGCGGTGTAACACTTGGTCTGTGACAGAGCGATGACACGCACACATCAGTTATTATGACACTGGAATAATTTAGGGTTAATTAGCTTGATCATATTACCACAGTAATGATGATTCATTGGACACTCCGAAATTGGCGCGTGCCACAATCTTAGATATTGGCTATTATACACCTCCCACCCCACTTCATCTGACTTGCTATGACTCAAAGAATTAAAAGGCACATTGACTACACTAATTTTTAACACAATCATCACAGTGTTGTTGCAAACTGAAATTAAAATTTTGCAAAATGAAATAAAGCTGAAATAAAAAAAAAAAATGAAGTAGTCTTAGATGAAAAACCTAAAATTACTAAAACACAATTAAAATGGGAATTTTGCCTTGGAAACTAATTGAAATAAAATTTTAAATGAAAGCTAAATATACACTACCAGTCAAAAGATTTTTAATGTTTTTTAAAGAAGTCTCTTCTGCTCACCAAGCCTGCATTTATTTGATCCAAAGTACAGCAAAAACAGTAAAATTTAGAAATATTTTTACTATTTAAAATAACTGTTTTTTATTTAAATATAAAATGTAATTTAATCCTGTGATCAAAGCTAAATTTTAGTATCATTTCTCCAGTCTTCATTGTCACGTGATCCTTTTGAAATCTTTCTAATATGCTGATTTGCTGTTTAAGAAACATTTATTATTATTATTGATATTTAAAACAGATGCTTTAAATTGATGATAAAGTCATTTATAATGTTACAAAAGATTTTTATTTCAGATAAATGCTGTTCTTCTGAACTTTCTATTAATCAAAGAAACCTGAAAAAAATCTTCTAAGCTGTTTTCAACATAATAATTTTTTTTTTTTTTTTTGAGCAAATTAGAATATTATAATGATTTCTGAAGGATCATGTGACTGGTGCAATGATGCTAAAAATTCAGCTTTGAAATCACAGGAATAAATTACTATTTAAAATAGTAAAAAAATATTTCAAAATTTTACTGTTTTTGCTGTACTTTGGATTAAATAAATGGAGGCTTGGTGAGCAGAAGAGAATTCTTTAAAAAATGTTAACTGCATTTTAAAAAGCACATAAAAATATAAAGATGAGAGAAGCATAAAGCAAAATGACTAAAACCTACCCTAAAATTAAAATGAAGCTGAAAATATAAAATTGAAAGCTTATATTAATAAACACTATAATAGTATATAAATAGTACTAAAACAACACTGAATCATCACCTCAACACTGATTATTATTGATTTTTCATACCATCTGCTGTGGATTCATCACAGCCTCGGTTTCCATTCTGAATATCCTGCGTCAGATTGGCTCTGCGTAGAAAGAAGTTATTATTTGTTAGTATGCAGGCATAAACAAAAACAATCATCTTACAACCAAAATGATACCAATATATTAATGTTTCAATGATTAGAGTTCACTAACTCAAGCGATGAGCTCTATTAACCGAGTACCTACACTAAATGCACTGTTTGTCATAATGGCACTCAATCAACTAATTAAAAAGTTAAGAACAGACTGCAGAAGTACCTAGTATTCATGACCACGCACTCACCTTCTGTTGTGTGATGTAATCTCCACACACTCAAGTCCATCCCAGGCACAAAAGGGATCACGCGCCATCACACAGTCAAAGCACGAGGAGTATCTGCTGCATGTGGACAAGGGCAACTGCACCACAGAGGTGGGCGAACCAACATACACACTCATCTGAAAGGTTCAAGTGGGTAGTAAGAATCACATTGTGGGCTGTACACGAAATCAAGTCATACTCATATCAATTTAAACAGAATGTAAAAGATTTGGAGACGTTATAATGGGAACAACCTGTTGTAATGATGGATTTAGAGATGATTTAATTCAACTTCCAGGATGTGCACAGTTTCATTTCTCACCTGTTTCTCAGAGATGACTATACTTTCCACTGGCTGGGGTTCCTCAAACAGCTGCAGCTCCTCAATGATGTGCAGCTGAGCTTTAGCTTGACCATTAACCTGAACATTAACCTTCACAGCCCTTTGCAGCCAACCTTCATCTGGAAGAACATCAAAACAACTCAGAACCCAGCTGCACTCAATAAAAGCATCAAGTGCTTGATAGATAAGAGCTAAAGAAAGGTCACTGTAACATACATTACCTGTTCCAATAAAGAGTACGTGGTATATCTGACCATCTAGACCAGTCACTCTGTGTACAGCAATTTTGGTGTAATCCACATTCCTCCTAAACAGCAGGGGGCGCTGTTCTTGAGGAAGGATCTGCCTGTACATGAGCGGATGGCGACGGACAAAGTGAAGTACATCGTCTGGCAGATTGGTGGATGAGTTGATGCCTTTTGCTCTAAGCTGATCTGTGATGCACTGAAAAAAAAGAAAAGCATGAGCATGGTAATGTTACTTTCTGACAATAGCAACCTGGACTCATGACGAAAACGTACCTCTGGGAACTTTTTCGCAAGACGCGAATAAGTATATCACTGCAGTTTATTTTTTACAAAAATGAACACTAGGGGCGGTAAAACAGCAAGCACTTGTAATCGTTGTCATACCCAGTTATGATTACAGCTGCATATGTTTAAATTTTTCCAGACATAACAAGCTCGCTCGATAGCTTAGCCAACACGGAACTGGATTTAGGGGCCATTCACACAGAACGCGTCTTTGCGTCTAAAAACGCAAGGAATGGTTTTAATAAAAAGCGCAGCATAGAACGCGAGGGTCTCGAGACACACTTACGTGATGCAATAACGACAATATTCAGTAACATATTTCTGGGACATTTTTATAAGGAACAATTTGTGATAATCGTTTGAAGAAAGGATATATAATTCAGAGTGTCCGAACACAGCCACTGTGACCATCTCCTCCACCATGTTGCCGTCAAATAAAACAGTTGTCATGCCAACTTGCTACTGTAAACAGAAGCTCACAACGCTAGCCCTGCCTCCGAGTTCTTCTGATTGGTCCACAGCTTTGGAACTGACTTTGATGAGCGCTGCGGCGCTCATGTGAGAAGCGCTGCAAAAAACGCAAGAAGCAAGGGTAAAATGGTCATGCACGTCCGTCAAAGCAATAAAAAAGTAGCGCACTGGAATGGAAAATCGCATTCTGTGTGAATGACCCCTTAGAATACGTATCCTTGAATACGAATCCCATGAAAAACGTGACTCACAATGAAAGTTTTTCTTCATTCTATTGGGTAGGTTTGGGTGTAGTGCAGACGTTATTTTAAAACCTCATGGAACATTAGAGTTATAACGCCACTCAATGGACATTTTAAATCAGAACTGCGGTGACACCTACAAAACCAACGTCACATAAAACATACCATATGTACGTTCATCTGTTCCGGGGAGAAAAAAAATGAACTCTCTTTCAGTGCCACCCAGTGGACATTTCACATTGAATATGTCTCAAAATGTACATGGCATTAGGTATTTCGCATCTTGCGAAAAAGTTCCCGCAGGTACGTTTTCATCATGAGATCAGGTTGGACAATAGCTACATATATACCCTGCCCTTTTTCTCAGCCTTGAAAATATTCCTTCTTCTGGCACAGTGGGATTGCACACTAATTTCCAAGAACCTGTTGAGAATGTAGGGCATTGAGCTATTCTCGGAATCTTGACTGAAAATTGACATAATTTAACTGTCATTTCAATTATCTGACAGACGCTGTTCAAGTGTTTGAGAAGAAAAGCTTAGAGAAAACGCTTCATTTCCAAGAACCATAATAGGCCAGGAAAACCAGAATATTTTAAATTTCGGAGAACTTCTGAGCAGCAATTAAAGCTGCTTGCTCGCATACAGACTCGCTCATTAGCAATACCACAGATTCAAAATTCATAATGCAGCCAATCAGCAGAGATTTTCTGCCTGCTACTAATCTCCATGGCAAAACACTTTGATGAAATAAGCCCATTTTCTCCATGTGCACTCTATAAAATTGCTCATCAGCGTCTGATTTCTGGATGAAACCAGATCGGTGCTCTACCTGTACCTCGCTGTGCTGTCTGAAGCAAAGACTTGTGTGCAAAGCACACAGCGATTAGAAAACTTTAGTAGCTCCTCCTATGAAGTGCTGACTTGTGCTTCCCCATCAGAGTCAGCAAGAAGGCAATGTTTCAGAGATAATCAGGCCAGTGTAAGATGAAACAGGGGATCAGTGTTACTGTAATCCAGTATAGCTACTGTTGGCCGTACCGAGCCGGGTCGCGGTTCTGGCACCTTCCCTGTGTACTGGGTCCATTTGGAGCTGGAGTCCTCTTTGCTCTCCATGTAAGGCCCATCAAAGGCCCATTGGATATCCGATATGGAGTACTGGCAGATAGCAGACGCCTTTACGTTTTTCCTGAAAAAGAAGCACTGGTTAGTACTCTTTCAAAGCAGTACAAAGAACAGAAATCCAACACTACATGATGTCAGGTAAAACCCTGAGCCAAAGCTGGGACGATGAACACCCACACTCAGCCATTTCTTTAGGATACATTTCAAGTGAGCACAAAGAAAATTTGTGAATAGAAGGTGCATTCATGAAAGTGGTGAATCAGCCTAGGTGTGAGCGCTTTGTGGTTGAGCCAGTTTCCAGTTTGTACGCTTGGGTTTATTAATCGAAGAGCCTCTCAGCCTGTGCTGCGCTCATTGTTTCTCAAGGCCTTTGGCATGCAGACATAAAACCCTCATAAGCCCACTGTGTAACCATGGAAACACGAAAAATAGATTACAAATTTATCAAAAAGTGTGTGAGAGAGGTGAGGGATGACAGTGAGTGGGTGAAGGGGGCGAGACAGGAACACAGACAAAGCTCCTCAAGTGATGACTACAACCTAGTGGAAAAAGAGGAAGGGGCACTTATTAAAAGAGACTCTAGGGAAAAAAACAGCAATGGAGGGGAAAGAGTGCTTCCAGCAGTAGTTTAATGGAATAGTTCAACTAGAAATTGCAGTTCTGTCACCATCTGCTCACCCAGTGGAATTTGAAACCCATACGATTATTTTTGTTCAAAAAACAAAAAAAGAGAGATTTAGCAGAGAGTCCAAGCTGCTCTTTTCTATACAATGACAGTGACAGAAAAAATGACCCCAAAAAAGTATTGTCAGTAAAATCAAAACTTCAGTTTTCATGTATAGGGTTTAACAATATGGTCAAATGGTATCTGAGTGTTGGGCCGTTAAGCCGTCTTTTGACTAATTTGAGCTTTGGGTGTGTAATGGAGGCTAACTAGTAAGAGCTGTGCAGGTAAACCTCACTCTCCTGATCTCAACAGATGCACTAGTAACTGAACCTAGAGGCTGCGGTCTTTAGTGTCTTTGTAATTAGCAAGCACGCCTAATTATTTGATAATTACTATAGAATTAATTACATTGTTCAGTCATTAAAAACCTACAATTTCTTTCTTTCAAATGCACTGGCGACCAATTGTTTTGTTTGGATATGTTCATGCATTCATTATTTATTTGTTTTACCATTGCAAATAACCTGAGGGTATCAGCTGCTTCACAACCAATTTGAAACATTTGTGCGACTGCCACTAGGCATCGGAATGCAACCATCGTATGCTTTAAACAGATTGGTTCACTACTTCTTTCCAATACTTCTTACGCTCTTAACATTGTACAATGTCTTATTAAGCTGTGCAAATTTAGTTGTTGCAACACTGCTAATTCGAATGTGTCATCAGTGTATCATTACAGTTATTTTTAGCAAAATTGCAAGAATCAGAGTCAGAAGATTACAACCACATACATTACAGTTTAATTGACATATATTAATTAGGGGTTCAAATGTGTAGCGGTGAAAACCTTTTGTAATTGTTAGAAATGCCAATGATCAGCATTCTCTAGCTAAAACTGATTGGGCAGACCAAACCGTAAGTTGTACAGACTTGAAACTTGGAGGGATGGTAGTACTCACACCGTCTACAACATCACCAAAGCTTGCTCCAAATGGCCTGACGGTGGTGCTACAACGATCAAAAGTACAGAATCACTCATAACTCCTAAACTGTTAGTCGCAGGCTCAAGTGTCTTATGTCGTTGGAATCCTTGGCTCAAAAAATTCGTCACCCTACCAACATTTTTGGGTATTTTGGACTTTTTGAAAAATCTACTTTTGCGAACTATTCCTAGGTTTTTCGCCCGATCGGAACCAGTGCAGAAAGATTCTCTGGAAAGTGAATATCAATAATTATCAAAAAAAGATAAAATTTACACTCACTGTTGCAGTGTGCCGCCAAAACGTTCATAAGGGCCGTAAACGTCTATAATTACACACCTGTTTGTCCAATCAACTTAAAAATTGGTCTACCGCGTCTTTGTCCAAAGTGCCACAAATGTCTATACGGACATACATGTCAAAAACCATGGCCAGCATTGGCCAATGAATTTTGTGCACCTATTATGCCAATTGCATTGAAACGCCGTAGGCATATTTGACTTATGGCCCTAGGGGTCTGTAAGAACTTTAAAAGAAATCAGCCATTAGGTGGCGCTTCTGTAATCACATGATTTTTCACACAATATTTATATAATTTAATAGATCTCCTCATACTGAGCAACTTTGCCTCAATCAAACCGTTCATGAAATATTCTCGATTATGTAAAAAAAACTAATTTTGAAGGTTTTTTTTTTTTTTGCCTAGGAACTTTACTCTTTGGGTAGCTACAATGGGGTCATTTAGAAAAGTCTGTGTCTAAATATACCAAAAACCCTATAAATCCTAAACAAAAACTCAAAAATTCACTAGGTTGGCATATGCAACAGATGATTCCAAACAAGCATGCAAAGTTTTATGGAGAACGGAAAGCAGGTGGCGCTATACCTGTTAAAAAGCTTTAAAGACCATGTATTTAGTAAATTTCATGTATTGGCTGTAAGTGCTCTTGTAAGTGGCTGTAAGTCATGCTTGCTAAATAAAACATAACTCCTTTTTACGCATGTGCTTAAAGGCTGACTTCATATGTTCATAAATAATACATCATATACTGTAAATGTAAAAAAAAAAATGTGTTTATAACACACACACAAAATCTTTATGGAGCCCCACAGTTTCAAGTGCCATTCACTTTTTAATGTAAAAGATATGCTTTAACATTCTGTTAAATAACTCCTTTTATTGTTTACAAAAAAAGGGGAAAAAACATGAGTAGACAATGTATGATACACAATTCAATTCTAGAACTATTCCTTTAAGAGGTCTTTTACTGGAGATTCCATGTCTGATTCAGCATTGCCTAATACTCAGGAAAACAAGCACCCACGTCAAAGTAAACTTTACACCCAAACTGATGACACAGTGACACCACAGTCGTTCAACCTTACCCTTCTAGAGGTCAGTGTGATCAGATCATCACAGCTCAGCTGACGCACTCATTCTCATTTGATTTATCTCTCCCTGTCTCGCTCTCTCTCCTTCTGCCTCTTAATTATTTTATAACGTAGCACACATTATAGTCCTGCCTGTCCTGTCATTCATCACTGTTACTCATATGTTTGCGGTTTGCACCTCAGGCAGCCGCAGCCCACAGATTGATTGCCTGGCAGCTCATCAGAACCGCCCCTCTGGTTTCAGCAGGGCGTCAAGACTGTCATGTCAGTCAAAGCGGCAGACGTTAAGCGTGTGTGACCTATGTGTTATAACCAGTTTAGCTCTGAAGAAATGTGTGCAAGGAAACAATTGAATAAAAAGAAATTGTGTCACTGTCACGCTGACAAAAACATAAATGTGGCCCTTAAGCTTCAAAGTACAACATCTTACAGTTTTATCAATGACTATAGTCAAAGCTTCTTTATACGTGTCCAGAACAAATTCTCTGATCTCCTGAGAGAACGTGACCTGCTTGTGAATAAAACATGCTTTGTGCTCCAGGCACCAAGAGGCTTGTCAGCGATTTTCATTCTGATGATCCTGATGGACTGTAAATGCTGCCACCTCATTTGACGTAAACGGCCAGAGCGAGCCAGCGTTGACAGATGAACTTACTAATAGACAAAATCCATTTCAACAAACCCGCCAGTCACAGCAAAATGACACGACGCGCCCTGGCAGAATCCTTTAATCGCTATCGACTGAGGCGTCATTTGCATGCCACCCTGAATGCACGGCAGCACAACACTTTAAGCTTCCACAAACAACTGCCAGGATCATTTAAGGAAGACGGTCTCCTCCCGAGAAGGAGAGCCAGAAGAAGTGACTTTCATCATGACAGATAACTAATGTAATTGACACCCACAATGAAATCGAAACACAATTGCAAACAGATAAATAGGCCATTATACAAAAAAAGTGATCTTACCATTCCAGACCAAATATGCCATAGAAAACAGAGTCCTGAGAGCTGGAGTTCTCCAGAAAAAACACACTCCGTAACACGTTGAAGTGAAACTCATAGTCAGGTAAAGAACACACCAGACGGGCCTTCAGGAAGGAGGTCCACTTCTTCTGTAGCGTGAGGAGACCTCCTCTGTCTCTCTACAAGATAAAAGGACAGTTGAAAGAAAGATTAGTAATAATGTTTCTTGAGCCACAAATCAGCATATTTGAATGATTTCTGAAGGATCACTAAGACTGGAGTAAAGATGCTGAACATTCAGCTTTGCCATCACAGGAATAAATCACATTTTAAGATATAATAAAATAGAAAATAGTTGTTTGAAATTACAATAATTTTTCACAACAGTGCTGTTATTACTGCATATGTGGTCAAATAAATGCAGTCTTGGTGCACACTGACAATGCCTGTATGATTTTGAGATTCATCTTTTCACACTGAGAACAACTGAGGGACTCATATGCAACTATTACAGAAGGTTCAAACACTCACTGATGCTCCAGAAGGATAAACATAAACAATGCATTAAGAGCCAGGGGGTGAAAACTTTTGAATAGAATGAACTTTTCTTTTTCTTATTTTGCTTAAAAATCATATCTTTTTTTATTTAGTACTGCTCTTCAGAAGCTACAGAAGACAAAATAAGTTAAATTTACCCTAATCTTCCAATTCAATAAGGTTTCACCCCCTGGCTCTTAATGCATCGTGTTTCCTTCTGAAGCATCAGTGAGTGTTTGAACCTTCTGTAATAGTTGCATATGAGTCCCTCAGTTGTCCTCAGTGTGAAAAGATGGATCTCAAAATCATACAGTCATTGTTGGAAAGGGTTCAAATACACAGAATTGCTGAAAAACCAAATTTCTGGGACCTGAAGGATTTTTCTGAAGAACAGCAGACAGTTAAACTGTTCAGGACAAACAAGGGACTCATGAACAACTATCACTAAACAAAAAACAAACACAGCTGTGGATCATTCAGGTAACAACACGGTATTAAAAATCAAGTGTATGTGAACTATTGAACAGCGTCATTTTTATATATTCAACTATTATTTTCTCTTGTGGACAATATGTAAATGTCTTATGTGAAATATCTTATTCAGGTCAGTACTAAAAAAAAACATGCATTTTGTATGATCCCTCTTATTTTGGTAAAATAATTAACATTTTGCAGATTCTACAAGGTGTATGTAAACTTTTGACTTCAACTGTATATATCTATTTAACACTATTAGAAAAATTTAAGAGTGTTACAAAACAGTAGTAGAAGTAGAAAGCTTGTAAGTTCTTTTAACACGGATCACTGGTTCTTGGCATGGTTGGTGGCAGCTAACATTATCGCCAGTGTGACTGTGGGAAAGGGAAATGCTCTAAATTGGATGGGTTTTTTGTATGTAAAGGAATACCCCATCATGTCAGGGGGATAAAGTAAATTTTCCATGCTGCCTCCCAGGAGGAGAATTAATCTTCATGGAGGAATAACTTTGACGGGACCCAAAGCGTCTTAGAGCAATTCTTGGTTTCCCCAGTACTTAGTTTCCGGTAATAAGACTGACACTATAATGTAATGGCCTTTAATTTCCACTGTGGAAAAAAGGAAACTGGCTTTTGAATGCTGATTTACGGTCCCATCATCTCAGCTGGTGATATTCAGAAGCAGATGTACAGTACTGTATGGTGATATGAAACCAAAGCTTAATGCATTGGCACTGATATGATAATCCACCCCAGATCTTTTTGGATTTTTAAAAAACTGCAAGTGATTTCTAGCCTACACCAATATGAAGAAACAGGAAGCTTTTATTAAGACTTTATACAGACTGTTACTGACAACAGCTGAGTTCTTATGCTTAATTATGGCTTTCCCCAAGCTCAGTGTCAGCTAGTGTACATTAACAACGTTCAATCCCTCCAGCATGTGGATAATGAACAATAATCTACTCATTAAGGTGATCTTGCTGTGTGAACTGCCACAGAGAAGCTGGTTTTACCCTCAGTCCATACAGCCTGCTTCACACATTTCTCAGCCCCAGCCTCAATCCACTGGAATATAATGTAGTTCATTCTGTGTTATCTAACCCACTATTATGTACACTATGATTCATAAGTTTGGGGTCAGAATTGATTTATTTAACACCATTATTCAGCAAGGATGCATTCAGCTGGTCAAAACTGAGAAAGAGATGTTGAATTCACATCCGTACACTAATACACTGACATCTGTGACCCTGGGCCACAAAACCAGTCATAATAGCCAACAATACATTGCATGGGTCAAATTTATCGATTTTTCTTTTATGCCAAAAATCATTAGGATATTAAGTAAAGATCATGTTCCATGAAGATATTTTGTAAAT
>JAHKKF010527255.1:1888-16888 GCA_019740295.1 Labeo calbasu
GTAGTGACCTTCTGCAAGAGGTTTGGCTCAAAATCCCTCTGGCTACAGTGCAGGACTTGTATTTTTCATTCCCAAGACGAAATGATGCTGTATTTGCCACAAAAGTAAGCCCAACACCATACTAATTGTGGTCTAAAACCAGGTGTTTCAGTTTCATTGTCCAACCCCTGTATATATATATATATACATATATACAATAATTACTCTTGCTGCATGATATCATTAACAGCAGTTCTATAGTCACACCAACAAATATTACGTTTTGTGAAACAGTCTTGACTGGCTAGTTACAGTAATTTCTCCAACAATACATCATGTTAGTGGTTATGCAGTTATCCAGTTATGTTGCTGAAACGCACACCAGCATGACTAGTGCTACCTTTACATTCTATTGGAATTATCATAAATATAGGTTTCCTATTTGGAAACTGGACATGAACGGCCTCTCAAGTTGTATTTATGTTTGGAAAACTAGTCATTTTAATACCCGAGTTTCCGAGTTGGCTGTGCCATAAACTTTAAACATGTCAGGGCAGAGGTTAGAACTGTTGCTCTTGTGATGGTTAAGTTTTACGCGTTTTTCCCACAAAGGCTACATTGCTTTCTCTTGCCGTTACAGTTGTGCATATTTACACATACACTGCCATTCAAAAGTTTGGGATCAGTAAGATTTATTTATTTATTTATTTATTTTATTATTTAGGGTTCCTATGGCCATTAAGGCTACATTTATTTGATCAAAAATCCAGAAAAAAAAGTAATTTCTAAAAGTATTTTTTTAAAGGTAAACCTTTTATTCACCAAAGATGTGTTAAATTGATAAAAAAGTGATAGCAAAGTCTTATATTGTTAGAAAAGATTTCTATTTTGAATAATATAAAAAAAAGAATAAATATTTTAAAATATATTAAAATAGTAAACCCTTATTTTAAACTGGAATACTATTTCACAATATTACCATTTTTTTTTTCCATTTTACACTTACATTTTAAACTAGTACAGGTGTGAATTCACATTTCCTTCAGCCTGAGGCTTATTCATTTCACTTATTTTTATATTAAAAATAAACAAGCGGTTAAACTTTTTATTTGATAGCCCACTTTAGACATTCTACTATCTATAAGCAACTTTGCAACTACATATCAACTAATTCTCATTAATTTGCAACTACATGTCAACTAACTCTCAGAGCAGACTGTTAGGTTAGGTTTAGGGTTAGTAGAATGTCTAAAGTGGACTATCAAAATAAAGTGTTACCAAACAAGCTAGCCAGCCCAGATGTAAAAAGTAATGCAAAAATAATGTAACACATTACTTTGCATAAAAAGTAACTAAGTAGTGTAATTAGTTACTTTTTCAGGGAGTAACACAATACTGCAATACATTACTTTTAAAAGTAACTTTCCTCAGCACTGCTTATAGCACAGTTAATGTTTATAAGGTTGGGAACTGATGAGGCGCTACATTTTATTCTAAATTGTTAGTTTTCAAAATATTGTTTAATATGTTAAATACATTTTGGCTTTAATGGGATTTTTCCCTTTCGAACAGGCAAGAATAAACCTGCTGTCCTCCGTAATTTATTTTCTTCCTGACAAAAAATAAAATAAAATAAATAAATAAATAAATAAAATAAATAACTTGAAAAATCTCATAATTATGACTTAAGAAGTGCAAAGTAGAACTTGCATGGCACTGTATCTGGTCTTTAACCAAAGATGGTTCATGTCACACCTCTCTTGGTCTCCTAGAACTTCATCCTCTGGACTTATTATACTTGTAGAGGTTTGTGTTTCCTCCCAAACATGTGTCCAAATAACTTGCCATTAAACTTGGCATGGCATTGCATATCATGAGTGCTGTTGTCTTATATGTGCTAAATTAATAAATATAAATGTAAATGTCCACCATGGTTCTTCATGGTTCTCAACTTCATACTTACAGCTTCTATAGTTCGTACGTACATCCTGAATTCCATGCAAGTTTGGATTTACTGTATATTGTACCTGCAAAAGAGTAATAAAGAATGAGTGAAATACATCCAGAGAAAGCTAGACCGTTTCAGCAAGGTCATGGCACAATAAACCCCACTCCATTATCAGTTTGTGTTCATGACCCCTTTGTTGAGGACCCCGTTTGTCCTCACAGTGTCTCTGGGGACGGTGGAGACGGTTCGACTCGTATTCCTGCAGTGGAAGCCATTTCACGGCCTGCTTCCCACTACAAAGCCACTGCCACTGTGTCTCCAGCCAAGAATAAGCCTGTTATTACCATATAAAAGTCTAATGTAATCAATCCCACATTCAGTTCCGCTGTTTCTCAGTGAATCTGGTAGCTGATATCAGGGAGGATAGCAGTTATGCATTTGTCTTTATTCTTTATTAGCGTGACACAGGGTTAGTGGAGGGCCTTGTAAATATAGAAGATGTTTTGTGCTGAAATGGGTGGACTTATAAAGCGATAACCAAGTTTAAATAATGCAAAGACCTCTTAGATACCTAAATGGGCACTTTAAAGTTGCAGTATAGTACAATAAACTGTTAAAATTGGTCAATACATACATTTGATCTGCCCTGTCAGAGTGAACATGTTACAACAATGAAATCGAAGCTGAAACGTCCAACTACACATCATTCATCGCTAGACAACCACTGGGGACAAAGACTGTATTATAAGTCACCACTCAAAACCATGTTTCATTATATGACTTTTGTGGACACAACTGTTTAAAGGCAGTTTGTTTCTTTGACTGTGGGCATTTTTTTGGGATGAACTTTCTTAAACATTGCTAACAATGTCATACCTGCATAACATTATTACCATTTCCATCAGATGGTTTAACACCATTCTGTTGTGTAAATGAAAGTAAACATCGAATTTGGCAGTAAATTGAAAGTCTGTAAGCTGTTTGTTGCTAACCATTTACAAGCTGTTTTGTGCATTAAATATTTGTGCATCAAATATGATACAGTATAGGTTTTATAGGGTTAAGCAATGGATGCATTTCACATCTACGGAAAGCTTGTGTTGTCCTAAACCCTGCAAAGCCTCTCAACCCTTTTGTAAACTTTGTGAATAGAAAGACATGTGAAAGCATGTGCTTCTATACAGCATTTTATATACTGTATGTATTTATTTTTGCCCTTTCATAATCAGTAATCAGTTCTCAGCACTGCTTTTTAACTTTGCCCTTTGTTATGCTGATTTCTGTCAAGCATGAAACTTCTAATTTATGTTAACTGCTCTGAAATCTGTAGCATTTATGTGATCTCTATCACAGATCTCAGCGTATACAGTACCTGCAGCGCAGGAGAAAGAGTTTGAGCTCGTTGAAAGTCTGCGTTGCCAGAGCGGGTCTGGGATTCATTTGCGTAAAACAAACTGCAAATTGCCCATAACATGCTGTGAGAAGTGCCTTGATTCACCTCGTTAAAATGGACGGAAATCCATCCACTAATTGATTGCTGCATATTCAGTAACAAAGCTGCTGATTGGTTTACTTGTGCTCTGATTGCTATTTATGTTCGGCTTTGATGCATTTCCTGCCAAGCGTTTCTGAGAGTCGGGTTTCACTGTGACTTACCGCAGACTGCAGTCAGCCCGGAGTTCCAGTAGCCGACTGTAAAAGAGAGAAAAAAAGAAGAAAGAAATCTTTAGAAAGAAAGCTGAATTATTGATTTCAAACAACAAGACCAAGATCAACAATGGGCCACACTGACTTTCATTGTAAAGACTTATTAACTAACTACATAGATAAATAAAAATACAAAAGTTATATAAAATGAAGAGTTTATTTGCAAACAAACAAACAAACAAAAAGAACTGAGTGCCGTGCATTATTCTCCACACATAGTGCGACCTGAACCCTAAATACCTTGTGTCAAAAAAGCCGGTATTGTCCACTTTCAAGGCATCGCGAGTTCTTTTACAGCAGAAGCCGACAAGCGCCCTTGTTGTTTGTGAACAGAAGCTGATAAGTCATAAGCTGATAAGATTTTAGCGAATCAGCGCACTGTGTTCAGGTCAGGTGACAGGGCAGCCAGTCACTTTGAAAAGACTGACTAAAAGCTGACTAAAAGTGATCGAGCATGGATAATTTTGACGAACTTGTGATATCTACTTCAGGGCGTAAAAGGAAAATAAAAGCTGAAACTTTTTCACAGGACCTTGCTAAAGCAACACGTTACAATGGTAAGGGAAAAGCTGCTCCCTGTATTGCGTGTAATCACGACTATAAAGTTAAAGCACAAAAAAACAGGCCTCTACACTGTCCATTGTCATTATTAGCCAAAACTGTTTGTTTGTTTGTAACTGAAGCTTGAAATGTGGAGTTATCTGCTTTTGCTATAAAACAAACTTTTAATATACACTGCCTTCCAAAAGTTTGAAAACGCCCTAGAAACGTGGGGTTTTGGACAATATTGGCATGAATCCTTTTTAATTTGTGATAATTTTGCACTGAAAAGGGACAACACAAACTATGAAAACATATTTTATTACACGGACAGTTTATACATAGAAAAATTTTCGATTCATCAAAATATCCACCATGAGTAGCTATTACAGCTCTGCATAATCTGGGCCTAAATTTATTGTATTCTAAACTTAATTGACAATCTTTGATGTATTTGCACCAAAAAATGATAAGGATTTATGCTGATATTGTCCAAAACCATTATTACTTTATCAAAACGACCAAACTGCAGTTTGATTGATAGTACTTGGAATGCACAATAAAAATAATAAATAAATAAATAAACTTTTACCAAACTTTTGACCATGTGCACTGGCTAATTTTGAAAAAAAAAAAAAAAAAAGAACTGTAGAAAGAATTATAGAAAGTAGAATTATAGAAATATAATTAAACTATATAAATCTAATGAACTAATAAAAAATAANTACTTGGAATGCACAATAAAAATAATAAATAAATAAATAAACTTTTACCAAACTTTTGACCATGTGCACTGGCTAATTTTGAAAAAAAAAAAAAAAAAGAACTGTAGAAAGAATTATAGAAAGTAGAATTATAGAAATATAATTAAACTATATAAATCTAATGAACTAATAAAAAATAATTAAACTAAACTATATTAACTAGATTGTTCTTTTCCTCCAACAAAATAAAGATCTACACTGAACCCCACTGACTTTCACTGTAAATAAGTAAGCAAGTAAGAAAATCAATCAATTAATCAGTCAGTCATTCAATCTATGTATTTAAATAAATATAATAAATAAATAAATAAATAAATAAATAAATAAATAAAATATCACTTATCACTTTTATCAATCCATAAGCTACTTTTCATCATATGGATTTGAGCAAACAGTATCAGTTACTGTACTAACCTCAGACACCAGAAGCACTTCATTAAAAAATTGTTTGAACAGTGATTTTACTTTTTGACTACAAAGTTGTTGTGTCACTGAAATGAGAAACTTAAATTTAAAAAAAATAAAATAAATACTGGAAATCGTTGCTTTCTCTTTAATTTTCTTTAATTCTCTACTTTTGTTTTTCATGTTTTCTAACAGCAGTGAGTTTGTCAGCTTTGATTTGCTGTGATCGCTTCACTGACTGTAGCGCGCGTAATGCTCGTGTCCGCGGTTAGATGGCAGCAGTCAGCCGTGATCGACAACATCAGAGTCCGTTTGCTGCTGCGTGTTTCATCGTCTTTATTCACAAGATTGTGAGGCACAAGTCATTTAGAAATCAACGAGAAATAACACCAGAGAACAGGAAAGCGCACAATAAAGGACGCAGAGCGACATCTGGAAGAGGAGGAGAGATGATCAGGTGAGATGACAGATGACTGACATGACCTAAGGTAGGTTGTTTCTTTAACCGTGAGCATTTCGTGGCCTTGTGGTATTTTAGAAATGAATTCTCAAAAGTTTACTTAATTAATCTACTTACGCTGACATGCGTCACATGAGAATCCGGTTATTTCTTTTGAATGTTTACAGTGTCATTTCTCTCAAACTTTGTGTAGTTTAGGATTCTGTGGCGGAAATGACAGTGACTGAAAACATTAATACAGTTTCCTAGCTAAAGTTAGTTTTATAGCTATCAGTATTAACAATCAAAAAAACTTTTGTATAATGTGATAAAATTATTGGAAATTGAGAATGATGCAAATAAAAGCTTTTAAAAATCTATTTGCTAAAGACATGAACTTTTTCTAAAGCTTTAGTGGCGTTATTTTATGAAGTCATTTCGAAAATTGTATATAAATAGTTTCACACTAAATTAATAGTAAATATTAATATAGTTTATGCGTATTTCACAATTTGTTTAGATCACCATACAGTGTTTTAAATAATTTAAATAACATTTTTACCTACCTAAAACCTAATACCTGTGACATTACATATATATATATATATATATATATATATATATATATGTAATGATGAAAAGATTAATTATTTTTGTTTTAATACGAATAAACCCCGGATACATAAAAGTTACTNATAATTTAAATAACATTTTTACCTACCTAAAACCTAATACCTGTGACATTACATATATATATATATATATATATATATATATATGTAATGATGAAAAGATTAATTATTTTTGTTTTAATACGAATAAACCCCGGATACATAAAAGTTACTGAATTTCATAATACACCTGACAATACTGATATTACAGGAGAGATGTAGAACAAACTTTTATTGTTACTATTAATAGTTATTCTAATTTAGTCTTTTAGTTTTTACTTTTTAAGTACTACGTGTGTATGATTATTAAACAAGCAGCAACACACAAAAACATATGGGAAAAAAAGGAAATATTTAATATATAAACAGTATAATAAATATCTGAAGAACACATGAATTAAAGCAGTGATTAGTTTTTGAGGAATGTGAGTTTTACAGCAGCATTGCCTGTCCTTCCTCGGTAACACTTGAGTTTGATTGTTTCTAGTTATCTTGACTTTTTTCTATTCTCTCTCTTTCTCCCTGTCTCTCTCTCTCTCTCTCTGGGAATGTTTAGTCAGGGTTTCTCCCCTGCATCAGCAGTTCAGTGTTGAGGAGTGATTTAAAGGGGCACGGCGCTGCCCGACGGGCCCGTCAGTCTGGAAATAAACACACACCCCCTCTGACTTTTTAATTAGGCCGAGGTTTGGCCTGATGACTCCTCCTGACACCACCGGTGCAGTAACCAGCTATTACACTAAATATTTGGAGTGTCGCGCAGCTGAGGCCGCTTCCTAGGGGGCCGCTTGCAGTCGTAACGCTGACAGAAATATGAAGGAAATCAGGGGCAGCGATCATGTGCCGGTGGATTCACCGATGTGTGACGTTTTAAGGCACTCGTGGCATTTGACTGTCATGATTTGAGCAGAGGAGTGGGGGAGCTTCTGGCTTGATTGCACGTTAACAATTTTAATGAAAGTCGTGAGGGATGTTGACTTGGCAGAATGCATTGTGGGAGGGAGATGAACGTCAGGCTATTTGTAGGTCATGACTTTACTGAGAAACACGTCTGCCCACCTGGACGCGGTTCTGTGACTCACATAGAGGTCTGACTTTATTCTGTTCGACTGAAGTTTAACATTTTCAGTTAAACATGAAAGTACTAGCAACATCTTTATCAAATAATATATATGTTTTCTTTTTTGGACAAAACGAAAACATGTATTTACTTTTAATTTGAACAAATATCATAGTTCTCATCTTTTCCTTTCCTCCTTTACTTTAATCATCTCACAAACCTGACAAACTGCCATCTTACAGTTTTTTATTTTTATTTTTTGTAATAAAAAAAAATAATAAATATGACAACATAGAATCAAAATGACTGATGAAAGCAGTGAAAAATCAAAGTACTGAAATATTTACAGCAATTTTTTGTTGCAGTGCAGAGATGTTTAGCTCTCAAGCTACATAATATTAGGAGAAATATAGGAGAAAAATAGCTTTGTTTTATGTAAAATAAAATAAAGTATGCATTCATCTATAACACAAAGCTATTTCTTCTATAACTTCAAAATTATGTATGTATTTATTACATTTATTATATGTATTTATTAAGTCATATTATTTTATAATACAATTCAATACAATTTATTAAGTCATATTATTTTATAATACAATTCTTTTTATTAAAAATACATCTACATAAATAAATATACACTGGGTAATGTGTTTTATTTATTTATTTATTAATTTATTTATTTAAAACATTAAGCCATTTTTCCTTTTCTTTTCCTTCCTGATTTAATAATTTGAGAGTTAAACTCTGTTTGTGATAACCTGTGGTGGTGCTAAACCTGTTTACACTTTATTTTAAGGTCCAATTCTCACTATTAAAAAAATGCAATTTTTGCCTCAATATTGGGTAGGATTAGGGATGCAGAATATGGTCATGCAGAATATGTGCTTTATAAGTACTAGTAAACAGCCAATATGCTAATAATAAACATGCGAATAAGCAACTGGTTAATAGTGAGAATTGGTCCCTGTACTGTACTCAGTGGTGTTTTAAATATCAGTACGCTATAGATGTGAAAGGAGGTTGAAATGTGTGTTGTGGTGTTTCCACAAACAGATGTGTGTGTTTTTGGGTTGTGGTGAAGAGAGCTGCTGGAGTCATAATCAAAATCACTGTTAGCAGCACAAGCATATAGCGTAATCATTGTTTTGCACCGGTTTTGTTGTTGTTGCTTTCTAATTGCTGGTTGCCATTGGTGCTATTGCACCTGATGACAGATGCATTCTGGGATTGATCCAGGTCAGGGGCAGATGTCGAGAGAGATCGACTTGGCATAAATAAAAGCCAAGTAGTGTCTTGGTTTGTGCAGCTCTGCAGATTACGCAACTACAATAACAGATACATGACAGGTATTATAATGCATGAGTTTTTAGGACATATGATTAGAGCAGCCATCACTGCCTGATTTGAGTATGTTGAAATCTGATTGAGAGAGAGAGAGAGAGAAAAAAAAGTAGTTTTGTTGAGTAAATTTGTTAAAATTGATCAGCTTCACCTTAATTCAGATTCAACATAGTCTGTCTTTAATATGTTTAATTAAAGAATCTGGAATGTTAGAATGACTACTGTTTGGAAGTTTTGGGTTGGTGAGATATTTTTAGTGTTTTTGAAAGAAGTCTCTTCTGCTCAGCAAAACTGCATTTATTCAACCAAAAATTCAGTAAAAACATAAAAAATGTGAAATAGTATTACAGTTTAAAATATCGGTTTCCTATGTGAATATCTGTTAAACTGTAATTGATTTCTGTGATCAAAGCTGAATTTTCAGCATCATTACTCCAATCTTCAGTGTCACATGATCCTTCAGAAATCGTTCTAATATGCTGATTTATTAAATTTTGATCAATTTAATGTGTCCTTGATGAATAAAAATATTAATTTCTTAAAAAATTACTTTGCAAAATATGTGAATCAGCATATTATTAGGTCTGTATGTTCAGCACTATCATCTCTATTTGTTTATGTAGCACTTTCCACTGTTTCAAATCATGTTAATGTCTATAATACCTTAATGTCTTCATGCCTTATAGTCACATTTCACAGATTCGAGCTGTGCGATAACACTTACATTTTGCAACAATATAAACACTTACGTAGCTGAGATTTGCTGTAAAGTATATATCACTTTGCATGAAAGTAAACTGTAGGCATGCATGTAAAGTTGGATGTACTGTACTGTATATCCAACCACCAAGTCTCACTGCTGTTGTAGTTTGTAGATATGAATTGGGACTCTGTGCAGGATAAGCTACAAGATGTAATGTAATACTTTAAAATGTTTAAACCAAGCTGGCCTAACCATTGTTTTTTTTTCATGCACTGGTTAATTTTGCATCTATAATTTAAAGAACATATCCAAAATACACATTTGTGACCCTGGACCACAATAAGGGTACATTTTTTTGAAATTGAGCTCTATACATTGTCATTAATAATAACAATGTATAGAATAAATGAGCTTTCCATTGATGTATGGATTGTAAGGATATGACAACATTTGTCCAAGATACAACTATTTTAAAATCTGTGGATGCAAAAAATCTAAATATTGAGAAAATCACCTTTAAAGTTGTCCAAAATGAGCCTCTTAGAAATGCATATTGCTAATCAAAAATTAAGTTTTGATATATTTACGGGAAGGAATTTACTAAATATCTTCATGTAACTTGACCTTTACTTAATATGGCATAAAATTTGGCATAAAATAAAAATCAATTATTTTGACACATACAATGTATTTTCGGATATTGTTACAAGTATACCCATGCAACTTAAGACTGGTTCTGTGATCCAGGTTCATATTTAAGAGTTTATTACTCTATATCTTATTTGTGTTTCTAGATTTTAATTATAATACGTGTTAAAACAAAAAGACAAAATTAACACAACCATTATACATGAGTGTTTTGAATTATGACAAATTCTAAGGAAATTATGTTCAACTGAAAAAACAAAACAAAACAACAACAACAACAACAACAAAAAAACTGTGTTAGAAGATCTTTTTGCACTATTTTTTAGGTTGTTTGCTCAAACATATTAAGTTGCTCCACATAACTGTAGCCCTGGAACCAATTAATGCAATTTATTTTAGTTAAAATCAGCACTTAGAACAGCACGTTAAATACAACTTATTTATGAAAATGGAATAATCATAAAAGATGTTAACTAGCATCATGTAGTATCTTCAGCACAATGTAACCACAAGAAACTTAAACAGAACAGCATTAAACGCTATCAGGTCTTTCCCTTAAAACAAACAAACAAACAAATAAACAAACAAAATACACCTAATTCCAGCATTTGGTTTGCAACAAATTGTATTGTATCGTGAAAGCACTATACAAAATATCAATATGGAAATTTCCTTCATATAAATGCAGCACATTGTTATGCATTTAGTCACATCTCAGGCATCAGAATGATTTTTTTCTCTATTGTAAACACAATTGGAGCTAGATGATGATGTTGTTGTCAGTAGTGTATGTGGGAGCGAGCTCACGGCCGTTTTTCACGACAGTTTTCCTCCCCAGCGACTCCTCCTGCAGGAGGAGGAGTGATCGGCCGCTCGGACCTCCATGAGCGCTCGTCCCGCTGCGGGAGTCCAGCGCTGCAGACCTCAGGCCTCAAACACGCCTTTCTCTTTTTATATTCCTTCTGACGCACGCGTTTTCTCTCCAGACTGGAGCGGGCGGTAAAATGGGACTCAAAACAGCGAGAGGTTTGATTATGAGCACCGGTGAAACATGCGCCTGCTTTAAATGATTATAACACCAAACTCATATCAAGGGTACAGGAGGAGTGTGTGACAGATTACTTTGTGGACAGACTTATTTAAAGAATGCTGCACTTAATTGATTGATCCAATAAAGTGGGCAGCTGGAAAGGAAAGGGTGTGTGTGTGTGTGTGTTTAACCATTTACTAAATTTACATTGGCAGTTCTACTGGGAGGTCGGCAGATTAAAACAGATTGTTTGTTCTGGTGCTTCATTACTAAAATGAATACAACATTTGTACTGTTTTATGTAAAAACCAATATGTTTGAGCAAGTATAGTCTTTAAATGGAAAAAAAAAAAAAAAAAAAAAAAAATATATATATATATATATATATATATATATGCATATCACATAATTGCAATTTATACCTTATTACAATACATCTCATTCTATATTGTGCATTTGTGTGATACAAAAACAGGCCTAATGTACAAAACATGTTGATTTTACAAGATTTTACATTTGCTGAACAGAAATAAACACATGCTCTATATTTAATCTCAGGATCAGTTGAAAAACAAATGGAGCTTTTGTCCAGATTCCTTTAATTATCTTGAAGGACAGCTGATGTATTTTGATTTCAGTGTGTAAAATAAGCAGATGCTTTTAAAGACATTTGCAAATGTAAGTCTTTCAACATCGTTTATATATGAACAAATCTGTATATACTGTAAATTTCACATGGGAAAACTATTTTACGATTTTCAGTATATGCTGAACACTGATGCGCTCAGATTTGGTTTATTTTGATTGTGTATTTAGTTTGGTCTATGGAAATGCTTGAACAAATTTATTCTGTCAAAATCTCAGACTTTCCTGGATTAAACAGTACTGATGCAGACGTTTATTTTATTAGACGTTTATTTTATTATTATATGTTATGTAGTTCTGTTTTAATTACTTTCTCTTAATATATTATTATTGCTTACAATATTTTGCGTGCATTTGACATATGTGTTTGCGTATTTTTTGTAGTGGAGGATAAAATTAATTAGAATTTTATTTTATTTAATGTTTTTCCTTTACAATATTAAAAGGTCTTAATAAAACCTGGTATATATTATGTATGTTTTTGACATTTGTGTGTGTGTGTGATAGGTTAACGCATTTGTATTTATTTATTTATTTTTATTTCACAGAAAACTGTAGTAAAAAAGCACAAACAGCACATTTATTTTTTGTTCTGCTCAATTCTATATCAGGTCTTAATTTGTATGCTTATTTCTATTAGTAGTCTGTACATAAATAGCTCTAAAAGTCACATAGCTCACTAATAACTAATATATTTTAATAACTTCAATAATGTGAGTATGCTAACAGAGGCTTTACAAAATTGTTACTAAATTCAGCGACTGAAGTCAAGCCACAACTGTAATACTGTTTGTTATGTTTACACTTAAAAAGACAGAAAAAGACAATGTATGATGAAGACCTGAACTATTAAGTGTGAAATATCATATTTTATGGTCGTATCTACTGGACTAGCTTTCACACTGTATTATTGATCATGTTAATTAAATGTATTTTCTGCCTTTGCAGAACACAGGTGATGCTTTTTTAGAAGTGTTTGATATTTGTAATATTCTTCCTGATTTCAGATCAAGCACTGAGCTGATATGTGCCACTGTATGGACAGATGTTATGGCATCTGCTTCACTCCGTACTCTCTCTGCTCGACCTCCATCTGTCCGTCTCTCATATTCCCATGTATATTTGCTCCTGATCTATTAATAACCGCAGTGGCTGTGAGCGATCGCTCAGTGTCTACATCTCCTTTCATTCAAGCATTTGCAGGAATTAAAAACAAAAGCAAACAGCCATCACAGTGCAGAAGAGAAATGCTCACAAAGACTTTAACTGACAGAAAGTTAAATACCGGAGAGCTCTGTATTCCCCATTAACATCATATTTATTTACAGTTGTACTTTTTGTGAAAAAAAAGAGAGTTTTGCTTTTGCATCAAATGCTGTCTTGTAAAGTTATTGAACGTGAGAGATTAGCAGTGTGACACACGAGGCTCTGGTGAAGTGATTGTGCTGACGGTTATGTAAGAGCCGTGTGGATTTGGCAGACGGACGTCCAAGTGTTTCTGGATTCAGTGGCCAGACCATGAAGACCAAAAATACACACCCGGCCAATGTGGGACAGATGTCAGCAAACGCAGCAGACGACAATCACGTGAAACACTGCACGGCAGTATGAGAGATCTCATACTGAACAAATTATGTATATTGTTCTGTATAAAAAAGGGGGGAAATGTTGGTATTGATAGTACGTATTACAGTAGTACACTGTACAAATATATATTTTAATGTTGTAAATAAAACAGATTTTGAGAGCACTTGTTAAAAGAAAATGCTGGATCTTTCTACTTCAAAATTTCATGTTTAATTAAAAAAAAAAAGTTTAATTAAATGCATCGCTTGCTGTTTCACTGCAATTATTTGTGTTTCTACGCCATTTTTTTCTGTTAGTGCATGTGAGCAAAAAGCATAGGCATACAGTATTGAGCTGTTTATTTTTGAGTAAAAAAAAAAAATAAAATAATTGCTATTTTGACATTTATTTATTTGTTTATTTATTTATTCATTCATTCCTTTATTTATTTATATCTGTATGTAATTTTATATATATATGCAAATAAAGACAAATGGCTATTCTGACTTTTTTTATTTCTTCATTTATTTTTTTCATTTATTCAATTGTTTATTCATTCGTTCATTCATTATATATTTATTTTAGTCAGTTAAGAACTATTGAACCTCTGACTTTTGAGATTTAAGTATTTAAATTTTAAGATTTTGAGAATTTATCAAGTTTTAAAGTTTCTGTACCCTAGGATTTAACATTTTGGTAACACTTTACAATAAGGTTCATTAGTTAACATTAGTTAACTACATTAGTTAACATGAATTAACAATGAACAATACTTCTACAACATTTATTGATCTTAGTTAATGTTAATTTCAGCGTTTACATTATTAAAATCAAAATTTGTGTTTGTTAACATTAGTTAACACACTGTAAACAAACAATATTATTATTATTGTTAACAATATATATTTATTAGTATTCTGACTGTAAATAGTCAGATGAGATACTTGTTGTAGTAATGATGCAAATAAGTGCAATGTAATTTTGCATAAAATATTCACACAAGACATTGAGCTGAAACCTTGAGAAGACTTTAAAGCTATATTCATGTTATATATTCCTGTATTTATTATGGGGTTTTGGACAAAGGATAAAGATGTTAAACTCTGTGACATGCTGTCATTTACCACAGTAAATAATTGAGACTACAGTTTACTACAGTAATACTCATACAGCGAAGTCAATGCGGGAACCTTACCATGATTTTCTTCGGTGTTTTTCAGTCAAGCCGTTTGTTTGTTTTATGTAACCCAGAAATTTCCTTGAAAGATTCCTGAACAAACAAAAGAAAACCACCAAAGTATGGCATAAACATATTTTCATGTTAGTATTTGTCATACTTGGATAAACTAAAAAGTTTACTGAGCAGGAGAGAGCGGCGTGTGTTGTTGTTGTGAGTGATATTAGAGGTTAATGTGGCCTGTGAGTGTTTGCTAACAAGACCAAATGAACTGAACGTCTGAGATGTTTGAGAAACATAAATATCAGGAGGGAGGAATGGGACACAGATGACAAATGAGTTTTTACATATTTTTTAAAGTTACCCATTGGAAAGAG
>JAHKKF010527255.1:21888-26690 GCA_019740295.1 Labeo calbasu
TGTAACCGCGACACTAAGCGAAGAGCGTATGTATTGCTTCGTGTTTGAACTGGGTTTCGGTGGCTCCTGTGATTAAACTCAAATCTAGGTTAACATGTTACTTAATCTCACTGAATTACACGTTTCATCGCCTGCATGATGCGTCACATGTGCAAACCGCTAAGCCACGCCAGGAACCATCATGAGCCGGCTCTTCCATGTTAATCTGGTTGGTCACACTGATGCTCAATCCGCTCCCAGATCTTATGAAACATGAAATATGTTCAAACAGAAGGGCATATCTTCTGCTCCAAACACAACATGTCTTTTCTGCATCTCCTCTTCCTCGGCGTTTCTCCCTTCCTACTTCCAGATCATTTCAGACATGCGGTTCTGTGAGTCGGGCCCCTGAGGGCCGGGGCCGGGCTGCTTATCGCAGCACTTTATCAGCATGAGGGAAGGGGATGTGGGTTACAGCCATCCAGCGGCTGTCAGCAAACAGGCGGTTTGTAACCTGTAACCCAGAGACGTGCGATTTGCCAGAAGAGAACGGGGGCTGTTTGAGGGTGTGATCGCACGAGGGTCGAGTGTGTGTATGTTTGTGTGTGTGCGATTACCTGAGTGCTGAAGATAACGTGTCTGGCCTTGTAGGATTAATACATGCCAGAACCATCTATAAGTACTGTCTTGGCTTTTTGTGTAGCCGTGCACTGTAAATTGAACAGCTCCTTCTTGTTTTATAAAGCTTACTTGAAACCTGACATGGTTTCTGAGACTAAAATAATTCACCTCAAAATGAAAAATCTGTCATCATTTATTCACCCTACAGCATTTCTCAAAAGCATTGTAAGTATAGATTTTATTAGAACCAGTGGTGTCTACAATTTATTTAAGCGTATTAAGGCTCAGCCCTGATCGTCCCGAACCCTTATGATTATAATTTTTTCTTAGAAAAATAATTGAGATATTTCACAGAGCATCTAAGCTGCTCTTTTCCATACACTCTCTCTCTCTATATATATACATATGAAGAGTTCAGATGCAAAACCAGCTAAAAGCCATCTCGGTCAAAAATGAGATAATGATACTGAGTGAATGCTCCTGACACATAGTATACTTCCATCAAATACTTTTACTTCAAACTCGCTAAATTCCAGTCTCAGCCCATTCAGAAGTACCAGTACTTACATAGAAACCTATACATCTGAGCCTGATAAAAATGCATTTTTTAAAGAAAGGCTTCAGATGGATTTAGCTGGTTTTGCATCTGAACTCTTCATATATATATATATATATATATATATATATATATATATATTGTAAAGACCATACTTACATTCTCTTTAGATGTTAGCAAAAAATGTTAAATTCTTTTTTTTTTTTTTTTTTTTTTAATATTTACTATTTATTTATATTAATACTATTTATTAGTTGTTGTTTTTTATATTTATTTTTACTATATTCAGTGTCTTTGGAGCCATACATAATTTGTTTTTTTTTATTATTATTGTGTTAAATGCTGTTTTATACACTGTTATACAATTAAATATATATATATATTATATTATTATTATTTTTTAATACTATTTTTAAAATTATTTTTAATATATTTTTAAAACTTAATTTCACACAAAAGGTGAATGAGTTGTAATATTCTAATATTCTCCCCACTGTTTATTGTGATAAACTCTTAATATATGCATCATATTTTCTTTCTGTACTAAAACAACTACACAAATACCAGAAAGATAAATAAAACCCACAACCATTTCTTCTTTCTTTCTTTATTTATTTATTGGTTGGTTGGTTTGGTGGGTTGGTTGTTAACACTTTACAATAAGGTGTCATTTGTTAACATTAGTTATTGTATTAACTAACATGAACAAACAATAAACAATACATATATTACAGTTTATTAATCTTTATAAGTCGTTCATTGTTAGTCCATGTTAGTTCACAGTGCATTAACTAATGTTAACAAGCACAACTTTTGATTTTAATAATGCATTAGTAAGTGTTGAAATTAATTAGCGCTGAGCAATGATTAATCGTGATTAAATGCATCCAAAATAAAGTTTTTGTGTACGTAGCATATGTGTGTGTACTGTGTATATTTATCATGTATACATAAAGGCACACACATACAGTATATATTTTGAAAATATTTATTTATTTATTTACATTTATATATTTATGTAAAATATATACATGCATGTGTATATATATATACTTAATAAATATACACAGTACAGACACATATATTATGGACACAAAACACTTTTATTTTGGATGCGATTAATCACAATTAATCATTCCCCAGCACTGAAATTAATATTAACTAAGATTAAGAAATGCTGTAGTATTGTATTGTTCATTCTTAGTTCATGTTGACTAATGAAGCTTATTGCAAAGTGTTAACTTTTTTACAATTGTTTTTAGCAAAAAAAACAAAAGCAAAAAAAACAAACAACAACAACAACAACAGACACAGAAACCAGACTGTACCAATATAAAAATTCCCTATAAATAAAAGACACAGTCATTACACTTCTTCAGTATGCTTTACGCAGTCCAGTGACTGTGAACATTGGACCATTGTAAACAAAGCTCTTTTTCTTGTCAGATCTCAGCTTGCGTTCCACACGTGGACAGGTGAGGCCCAGGTACAAACACAGCGCCGCTTGTTGCTCTGTCACACTTTCAGCAGCACCTCGCAGCAGTTTAAAGAGCCGGCTCTGGGCATCAGGTTACATTAGCATCCTTTTTTAGCTCCAGACCTTTTCCTCAGCACAGCCCCCACGTCACGGGTATAATACACTCTTTCATCAGCACATCATTAGCCATATGAGACATTCTGTGAAGGAACATCAAGGAGGCAGTGTTGAAAATGGAAATTTTGTCCCGCACCTCAAAGCCGCTTGTTGTGATGAATCCTTGAGAGAGCAGGTCTGCTGTAAGTACAGGCCACACGGGCCTTCAATATGTCCGTCACAGGCGACTTTCATTTGCGAACAAAGCCCAGTTTATATTGGCATCCCAGCGAAACACAAGGATTAACCCGCGGCCCTTTTGTCGATTGACACGAATAGCTCTGCTCATGGCAGGCCGGGAAGGGTGAGGCGGCTTTGAGGAATTACAGGGGCTAACATGTGACTGAGACAGTGTTGATGGGGTTTGTAAGAGGTAATGAGGGCCGACGGACCTCATATTTGCTATTGCCATTCAATCTGGTTTGAAACTAGATGACGATTTTAAGAAACAGAGAGAGTTTCTTAAGCATGGCCTCTTCATACTAGAATCCCTAATGGAAAAACAACAAAAGAAGTGTGAAAGAAGTAGAGTGCTGTGCTAGCAACACCAAGGTCATGGTTTGATTGCCTGATAAAATGTAAACGTGTAAATGCAATGTAAGCCATTTTGGATAAAAGTGTCTGTCAAACGCATACATGTAGATTTAGTGTCGCATAGCCAGACTTTTTGTTATCGGCATAAAGTGTGGTCCACTTTGCAGTTTATACAGGCAAAGAACTTCCCACTTAGGAAGAGATTGTTTCTTAAAAGTACAACTCACTACAATAAAATAAGTTTAAATGACTTGCAACTTTAAGTTTGATTTAAATTATGAGTTGAAATGACCTGCACTTTTAAGTTGATCTAACTTAAAATTTTAAGGCAGCTGCTAAACGTTTTTAAGTTAAACCTGGTAAAAAAAAAAAATACATATACATATATATATATATATATATATATATAGTGTACAAAGTATACTTTGTTTTTTACATGTATGTTAAGGCATGTGTACAGTCCCTGTGATGTAAATGTCATCATTAGTATAGTACACATACAGGCAGATTTTTCTAGCTGTGCATACTCTTAACTCACACGTGCACCTTGATTAAAAAAAAAAAAATAAATAAATAGTTTAGTTGAAAAAGAAACTGATTGTAACAATAACAAACTAAAAGTTCAGACACAATATTCTGTTTTGCTCAATTTTGCAAATATAGTTCCATTCAAGTCACAGCAGAACTGTTGTGCATGTCCAAGCAACACACAGCAGTGATTCATTACTGAACGAATCCATGTTTTTGAACAAATTGAGTGAATCAATGATTCAATGACTCATTCATAAAGACTTAATTTCTGAATAAATCTGTCATTTGAACAAATTGGTTGAGTGACTGATTCAGTGACTCACTTATTAGGACAGTGACTTGGTTTCAGTTTTGATATTGAGGGTATTATTTCATTAAAAAAAATAAATAAAAATAAAATAAAATAAAATAAAATAATAATAATAAATAAATAAATAAATCTAAATATCCGGTAAAAAATAATGTCCATGTATTATTATTATTTATACAAAGTTGGAATTAAAATATTTATTTCTAAAACTACTTTTAGTAATGTCTTCTCTGTGCTTTTCTCATGTAGCACAATAATGACTTTAAAGGGCTCATCGGATGCTAAGTTCACTTTTTCATGTTGTTTAAACATTAATGTATGTTGGCAGTGTATGTACAAATCTACCCTAATATGACACAATTCCATGCAGTGGTTTTTATTAATCTGTAAAACTAATATCCCCTTTTTCAAATCGAGCCATTCTCGACAGAGGCCACTCCCAAAATAGTTGTTTGACATGAGCGTTTTACCTCAGATCAGCTGTCTCAGTCCGACCTCCATTGTTTTGATGCCGGAGCATGGATGCAATAATGGACATAATGGTCGTCATTTACTCCCGACATCTGAGCTGCTGAAGATGCAGTAGATTACGTTTGTTTGTGAAGGGAATGCGCCTCCTGATCTACATATATCCGTCT
>JAHKKF010527255.1:26740-42123 GCA_019740295.1 Labeo calbasu
GAATGCGCCTCCTGATCTACATATATCCGTCTATGTTCACACGAATCATTCATGATCCAGCTTCACTTACAGCAGAAGTGAGTATAAGGTTTTTTTTTTATGAATCTTTGTGATCGCCTTTCCTAATAATGTGCTAGTTAGCAAGTTTAGCGGGTAAATGTGTATAACGCGGGTAAACGCGGCTAAAGTAAACAGGCTCGTCACTCCACAGAGAGAAGAGAGGGGCATTTAAAGGAGCAATCCCTTCAGAATGGGTTGATTTTTGCACAGCTCATTCTGACAAGGTAAAAAGGGCGTTGTTTTACACAAGTTGTTTGCACTGCACACTTCCGTAATGCAATTTTTGTTTAGGTGCGTCAATCCATTGAATCACTTCTATACAAAACTGATTCGCAGTCACATAAAGCAAACTTTTCTTTTCGTTTTATTAATTCATCACCAGAGGACAAAGACACAAACGTTTCGGCGAGCCGAAATTGAGAATTTTTAACCAAAGTATATTATAGACTTTTCATTAAGACCCTAAAGAATAATATCAGTTTGTGGAAAATGGGCATCCGATGACCCCTTTAAATGATCTTTTTAGGGTAATATCTCAGCCAAAACTGATGTGTCATTAATTTGCAACTAATGCGATTAATAATTCAGCACATCATGTATTTAATTATATTACATAAAGCCATCGTGTTAACAACAGTAAAAATGAGTGCTTATCAGGATTAAATAAATGATGGGTTTTCAAAAGTATGCGAAATATGTAAATTTTGTGGCATACACTCTTTAAAATACGTTCAAGAGTTTTACACACTGGTCTGTTATTGTGGGGATATTGCCATGCCCCTAAATGTGATGAGGTGGAAAACAAAACATAATTGGTTGCTTTACCTGTCAGTCATATGACCTCTTGGGTTGTGCTTGGGCATTCAAAGTGGCCAAGGTTCCCAGACCTTCTGCCGTCAGTCTGAAGGTCTGGCTATGTGAGACTAACTCAAAAGTGACGTATACTTTGCACTTTAGCCTCGGTTATAGAGAGAGATGGTGTAATCAGCTGTGGTTTGCTACCAAGGCAATTTGTGTTTAGAATGACTTAATTGAGAGGAATCATCAGTAACGACTTCATCCATCATAGCTGGACTGTGCCGCCCCTTTCCATCCAGACTTAGGCAAATCATGTTCTGGCCCATTACAAGGGAAAAGGGGTGAAAGGAGAGAGAGAAAGAGAGAGAGAGAGAGAGAGAGAGAGAGATATTAGGGATTAGGTTATGTAAAAACGCTGGAGGAACTATGAAACCACACAATCATCTAAACAAGGATGGTGGTTGAAATGAAGAAACAACAGCACAGACGAACTTGGCTGCCGAGGATAATTCAGAGAATGTTTGTTTTTAGAAACCACTTAACGATTCTGGAAAAACAACATGGTGGAGGGAAACATCAAGTTGGTGTTGAGCAATTAAAGAGATAACAATCACAGATCGTTAAAAGAAGCTGTCAGGATGAAAAACTGGAAAAACACCAGTGATTCCTGAGTTTCACTCCCAGAATAACTGCAGTGACACTGCGGTGTACTGAGACAGATTTATAGAAAATTTACAGACTGTGATACTGCATATGTACAGGATTAAACACCCTGTTAACTGCTAGATAGTGAGCACTGCAGAACTGTTTCTCTGGTGACACAAACTGTGACTAGGCAACAGAAATACTAGGTATTGAGAACAGTAAATAATACTGTTATTACTTTTACACCTGTTACTACTGCTTATCCTAATAGGTTACACTTTATTTTGATAGTCCACTTTAGACATTCTACTAACTATAAGTAACTTTGAAACTACATGTCAACTAATTCTCGTTAATTTGCAACTACATGTCTACTAACTCTCAGAGCAGACTGTTAGGTTAGGTTTAGGGTTAGTAGAATAAGTTGACATGTTTAGAAGAGTGTTAGAAGATATTTAAGCAGACAGTCTACTAATACTCTAATGACTAATTGACATGCAGTTGCAAAGTTACTTTCTGTTAGTAGAATGTCTAAAGTGGACTATCAAAATAAAGTGTTACCTACTAATACTACTTCTAGTATTACTTCTGCTACTATTACTTCTAGTTTTTCGAGTTTTTGCTAACACTACTATACTAATACTACTGATATTATTAAAACTACTCTTACCACATCACTATTAATACTACTACTCTTAATACTATACAGATTGCTGCTATTCCTACTATCACTACTAGTACTACTTCTGTTATTAATTGCTTTTAATATTGCTTTTAATACTATACAACTATTGGCACTATTAGTATGACTTGCACTACTGTTATAATAACTGCTATTAATACCATAATTACTTCTAATTTAATTACTATCACCACTGTACTGGAATTACTGCTACTACTTTAGTACTATTGTGGCTACTGCTATCTCTAATACTATCATTGCTTATACTACTACTACTGTACATTACAACTACTGTTGTTATTAAAACTACCATTTCCACCACTATTACTACTTCTATTCCTACTACCACTACTACTCTTCACCATAATTACAACTACTGTTGTTTTTAAAACTAACATTACCACCATCACTGCTATTACTTACTTACTACTACTACTACTACTACTTCTATTACTATTGTCATTACCAGCACTAGCATTACTACCATTGCTTGTACTACTAGTACTACTCATCTCAGCTAAATTACAACCACGGCTGTTATTAAAGCTTCTCTTACTACTACCGCTATTATAACCTATTACTTGTTTTTACTGCCACTACTACTACTGCTACTACTGCCACTGGTACTGCCATTGCTTGTACTACTATTCTACTCATTTAGTTTAAAACTACTATTACTACTACTGCCATTATGGTCATTACTATTATTACTTCTATTTTACTACTACTGTTATTAATACTATTACTGTTATTAAGTACTATTGCTACTAATGCTATGATCTTTACTATTATTAATTCTTTTTTTTTTTTTCTATTACTACTATTACTACCTCTAGTGTTACTAACATTTTCTTGCACTACTACTGCTGCTGCTGCTACTCATTTTAGTTAAATTACAACTATTAAAACTACTATTACTACTAGTGCTATTACAAATGCTACCAATACTACTTCTTTTTTTTATTACTACTGCTATTACTATTACTACTATTACTAATGCCATTAGTATTATTACCACTGCTTGTACTACTACTGCATTTTATTAATTTACAGCTACTGCTGTTATTTAAATTATTAATACTACCACTGCTATTGCTATTTCTGTTTTTATTATTACTATTGCATTTATTACTACCACTTTTATTACAACAGTACCATTGCTTGTATTTGTACTACTACTACTACTACTACTACTATTACTACTGCTACCACTCATTTCAGTTAAATTACAACTACTGGTTCTAATAAAAGTGATATTATTATTATACTGCATTTATTACTTCCACTCCTAATATCATTTATTGTACTATTACTGCTGCTATTACTATCAGTGCTAATGTTACCACTACTGTTATACTATTCTCTGAACAAAGCAGATGAGTAAAAAAACAAAAACACATTTTAAATGAGATCAGTCATGAAATCTGTCATGTTTATTACACCAAATAGCTAATACACCAATTCTTCTTTAAATCCTCACCATGGTTTACAACAACAAAATATCAGTCCCTGGAACTGAAGATTGGAGCCGTGACCCACAAGCAGCAGCAGACAGTGGTTAAGTGCCTGTGACCCTTCATGTGCCCGGGGAAGATTGGCCGTCCTGAAGGCCCATTTCCTGGAGTTTAGAGGGGCCGTTCTCTCCTCCTTCTCACAAGGCAGAACTTCCTGTGTTTAAGACCAAGTAAGCTTCACCCCGAGAGACTATTTAAAGCTGGCCCATCCAGTGCTGTTCTGAATGCTTTACACTTGGTTTATTCCATGATAACAGTGAAAAACAAGCTCTGGTTGCAGAAATCGCCTCTGGAGTTTGAGGATTATTCAATCAGTTACGGGTGCGTTAGCTGATTACAGTCAGAAATAAAAAATAAATCAAAGTATTTTTTGTTGATGCAGTAATATATACCTTTAGTCAGAAAGATGGGTGGTGTTGGGGGTAAAACATTACAAGTTGTGTGAGTTCAAGTAACTAATGAAGTAATGTGTTACTTTAAAAATTACTATCTATTGACTCTCTATCCTTTCCCCATGTTGAGAGAAATCAGGATTAGGCCTAAGTGCAGAGGCGTTGTGTGTGCTGTGTGAACAGGATGTTACTGTAGTTCTACACTAAATGTCAACATGCATTTATTCATCTCTCTTGCACAAAAACAGATTCAGTATTCCACAAAAGTAATATATATATATATATATATATATATATATATATATATATATATATATATATTTTTTTTTTTTTCTTNTTTTTTTTTTTTTTTCTTGTTCTCCTACATCCTATTTTACATAAAATCCATAATGGCAGCACAGCTAAAAGGTTTGTTTGAGCTGTGCCCTCTACTGTACAGACGTGAATTTACATTTCCTTCAGCCTAAGGCTTACTCTTTTCACTTTTGGTGTGAAATGGCTTTTACATTTGCCATAAAATAGATCATTTTTATATTAAAAACAAACAAGCAAGCCCATCCCAGATGAGAAAAAGAAACATCATTACTTTCCATAAAATGTATCTGCAATGGAACTGGTTACTTTTTTAGGGAAGTAATGCATTATTGTAATGCATTACTTTTAAAAGTAACTTTTCCCAACACTGAAGAATGGTGTGTAGAAATGGCACTTTACTCATCGCAATCTGCTCAAGAGTGATTAGAGGTTATAGTTTGATAACCTTTGCCCTTCACAAACAAGTCAAATTGATTACAGTCACTCTCTAACGTGTCAAGAGCAAGGATGCCGTCTATTGGTTTCTCAGGGTGAACACACAATAATATTATCTTAGCGCCGGCGCTACAAGGGCAGGTAAACACATCCTTGAGCTCTGAGTATTTGTTAGAGGACAACCTTATAGTAGTGCAAACACAAACAGATACACTCACGAATACTCACTCAAACGCACACACTCTTGAAAGGCCTGTTATCTGCGGGGTGTGCCGTTGAAATGAGCAGGAAGGGACAGAAGTTTTAAAGCCCTTCAGAATTGTTTTTCCTGACACCTCAGCAGACAGGAGGAATGACCCCATCACCAGCGGCTGATCGTCGAGTTCCTGCGGCTCGTGAGTTACATCAGAGTAACGTCAGGAGGGGCTTTGTCACAAACACAAAAAAGGTCTATATGATAACAGTTACAGATGATACACATGTATGAACACCTCTGAATACTAATGAGATCACACTAATTTATTACAATAAAGATGTGCACAGGGCCTAAAAAATTAAGGGGATTGTTCACCCAAAAATGAAAGTTCCATTATTATTATTATTATTATTATTATTATTATTATTATTGTTATTATTATTATCAATACTTCTACTACTACTTCTACTAATAATATTTTTGGTTACACTTTATTTTGATAGTCCACTTTAGACATTCTACTAACTATAAGTAACTTTGCAACTACATGTCAACTAAGATCAGACTGTTAGGTTAGGTTTAGGGTTAGTAGAACATATACTTGCAAAGTTTAGAAGAGTGTCAGAAGATATTAAGCAGACAATCTACTAATACTCTAATGACTACTGACATGCAGTTGCAAATTTACTTACTGGTAGTAAAATGTCTAAAGTGGACTATCAAAATAAATTTAAATGCACAAAATGCACACAAATAAAATTGTTATTACTTTATACCTTACACTTAGTAGGCCTATTATAACTATATTTGTACTGATTTGTGTCATTTTTATAAATAAAGAAACAAGCAAACACACAAACCAAAAATAAAATAAAATAAAATAAAATAAAATAAAATAAAATAAAATAAAATAAAATAAAATAAATGCATTTTATTTTATTTTATTTTATTTTAATGCACATATAGTGCATTATAATAATGCACATACAGTTTCACAGACGGTAATCTTTCAACCTTTCAACCACTGGCAGGTGTGGCAAAATTTTTGTTTTATGCCCTGGATGTGCAGAATTTGCCAGTAAGAGTGTCTACCAAAGAGACCTACAGCACATTTTCATGGCAAATATGTAACACACTAAGAAATCAATTTAACAAAACACCTTCTGAAAAATGTGTTAAAACCTTTAGCATGTTTTTTATGCACTGTAGCAATCTGTATTGCAGAACATTTCTAAAATAAATCTCATATTGTATGACCTGATTATAAACCCTGCCTGTCGAGTCTATAACAATCATGTCACTTCTTCTTTCATAATTCATTTCTCAAAACGTCTTATATAGCACATTTCCCTCCACGCTGTCCCGCCACAGATTTATGACAATCCAACAATCCTTCCAGACTGCAAATTAGCGTAACCTTAAATACATATATATAACTCCGGGCAGATCTCTGCAGGTATGTGTGGTGGAGGGTTCGCACTGCTCTGCGGTCAGTTTCACCTCTTTACACGCAGACTCGGAGCGTTAGTAACGGAGCGGCGCAGCTGCTCTCGGATCATCAGCGCACAGGCGGGTCCGGGACAGGATGCATATGTGGGCCCGCGTGTGGCTCAGATTCCGCTGAGTGGAATGATTGAGCCTTCCAGGAACACCAGGAAAACGAGTCAAAGAGGGAAAAGTGAGGTTTTGCTGCTGTAAGACCATTTACTCGTTTCGGGCAGCTGGGGAAAGAGGGAAGATTCTTCACGCATCTCTTTCTCTCTCACACGTTGGTCGTTTTTGTATCATTCTTTGTCTTTTCTCTTGGTGTTGGCAGCTCTCGCTGCACAAAACTCCTACTCTGCACATTTTGCAGACGCTGGTCTACAGGGAGGAAATAGAGAGGAAATTGTGCCGAAAGTGTAAAAGACTCTCTCTTTCTTTCCATCTCATAATGAAAAAAAAAAAAAAAAAAGGTTTTTGATGTACTACAAAAAATGGCTAAAAAAACAACAACAACAACAACAACAAAAACCTATATATTTCTGGAACATTAAATATTCTAAACTAACATGATTACATTACTTTTGGTTTCTTTCTGAAATAGCAGAATGTTGTTTATTTGGCAACACTTTACATTAAGGTTCTAACATTAGACTACAAACTCTTAAAAATGAAGGTGCTTTAAGAGGTTCTTCACAGAGATGTTAATATTATATAATAATATCAATTAACATAAACCAACAAGGAATGTTTTTTTAGTAACTGATGATTATTATTTTAATATTTTATTATTATTATTTATTATTATTATTATTATTAATATTATTTATTAAAGATAGTTAAAACTGTGTTTCTATTAACCAACATCAAAAAAAAAAAAAAAAAATCCTGTAAAAAATGTGTTCAATCAGTTAAATTTTATTTAATATTAGCTAATCAACTAATATTTATTAAATTATTGTGTTACTGCTTAGTTTTTTTTTTTTTTTTTTTTTTGTATTTAGTGTATATACACCTTTCTGCTTTTTGCTTTAAAAGTTAAAATGTTTCCTATACACATTTTTTATATTTTCTAACATTTTTAAATTTCACATACGGTTAATAGTTTAGATTAGGGAAACATATTCACTATTTACTAACAGCTTCCCTCAATAAACTCATAATTACTGCTTATTAATAGTTAGTAAGGTAGTTGTTAAGTTTACAATAAGGTTCCATTTGTGAACTACATTAATTAACAAAAACTAACAATGAAAAATACTTTTAAAGCATTTATTATCTTTGTTAATGTCAATTCTAACTTACTAATACTAAACTTACTAATACATTAATACAAGTTGCATCTGTTAATATTATTTAAAGAACCTCAGCTATTATTATTATTATTATTATTATTATTATTATTATTATATTGTTTTACATTTTTTATCGATTTTTTTTACAATGATTATTTATTAATAGTGCTTTTGGTGTTAATTAACAAACATTGATGGAACCTTATTGTAAAATGTTACTGTTTGTTTAGTTTATTTTGTGTATTTGATAGTGTATATACACATATCCATTTCTTTTCTTTCTTTTTCTACTAGTTGCTTTAATGGTTTAAATGTTTCTGGTACATATTTTCATTTTGATATTGGTTTTGACATGGTTAGGGAACACATATTTACTCTCAACTATTATTAAGAGTTTATTTATTATTAACAAAGATCTAAAACAAACATCTAAAATAAAGCATTAATACAAGCTTTATACATACTAATAATCAGTCCCGTAGTGTCTTTTATCGATGTTGTTTACATTTTCGGTTTCATGGGAAACTGAACGATGAAAGGTTGTCATGAATAAAGGTCTGTTTACAGACGCAGCACTGCGTTCACCTGTATTTGACACGGAGTGTAGTGCCAGGCTGTGGGAAACGTATCTGTCTTTTTATAACCGCTGGCTCTGAGGTCACTGACCATGACGGACAGGAAGAGAAGCGTAAATCTGAGCTCGAGTTGATGCCTCTGAAATGTCCTGGCACGTTTTCTGCCCCCATTAGACATATAATAGTAGTGCTCGCCGTACACACTCAATTTGTCACTTTTTCACTGCTGTCTGTGTTTGGTCTAGAGTTCTGTGTGGTTTGTAAAATGACGGTGTGTGTAGAGTCAGGGAAATGCGGAGGTGGACTTTTAGGTGTGTTGTTAAAATGTCTTTTTCTTTAGGATCATTTTATTACCTGTGTGCTTTTAATGTGGTTTTAGTTTTAAATTTACATTTACAGCTTAAATCTATTGCAACAGTCCGCCAGATGGCAAAGGAAAAGTTGCATCTGTTCAGCAGTTCTTAAACATTTGAGTTCAATTGTTTGCCAGATCGCAACATGAAACATCATTTATAACTTTTTTTTTACTGGACTTCCATAATTTGACATATTTCTAGGTGAAACAGGATATTTGATGAGAAAAATATGTTGTCTCGAATTGAATGTTGACCTTGAACATGCTTTAAATGGAGTAATTTCACTTTAAAAAGGATGCAGTTTAAGTGAAACGTTTCTGAAATTACAGTCATCTGTGCACCATAAAAACAACAATCAAATGGTGATAATTTTATGTTTAAAAATCGACAACCAAATCACTCAAAGGTTTACAGTATCTTGCAAAACAAGGTCTGAAAGCAAGCAACACTAGAATGAAATCAGATGCTGAAAAAACTCTTTTGTAGAGTGACTTCTAAGGTGGTGTCGAGTAAGATATTATAATCGCATTGTTACAATTAAGGTGTTGTCACATTAGCAACATTTTGTGGAAAAAAGGTATATAGTAGTCAACATTTGAAGTGGATCAAAACCTTTCATTAAATTTGTCCTAAAACCAAAAAGAATACCTGTAGGACAATTTTGATGAACTTTTTTTTGATCCACTTCAAATGTTGACTACTGTGTTGTCAGGTGTAGTGATGCATGAAGCACCACTCATAAATCAGTTTCAAACTGAGCAGCTTTTTATTGGTCACTCTTGTGAACATGTGCAACTAACAAAATCTGTGGAAATGTTCACCTGACAAAAATTGACTGAACAGTAAATGTGACTGTATCATTACATATTACGTAATAATAAATGCATACATGCAATTACAGACTCTTCTACTGAATTCTCAGAATATGAGATATTGCATGGATGCCGTAGATCCTGCAGGTGAAGTAAAATCATCATTAAGTCCTCAGAAGCATGCCATATTCTTACAGAAGAGAGATAAGGAGAGGGTGTGGTGGGTTCCCTAGGGTGCTTCTGTGTCATAGTAGATGGATGAGCCTATTTTTCCCCGTATGTGTCTGCTCATCAGTCAGGAAGGAAGAGTGCAACTCTTGCTCCACATCCTGACACACCGAGACACATCCTGGCACACAGACATCAGGAATGTATGTCAGATATGAAGCTGCAGAGTGTGAGTATTAGTCCATATGTGCAATAATCGCACTGAACACATGTAGCATGTGCTTTGGGATCAACATCTTGTGCTGGTCCTGGAACAAGATTCCAGTCAAACAATAATAATTACTCTAACCTAGTGCTTCTCCAGCATCCCAGCTGCATGTTTCCCTTATCGGACACACCCAGTTGAGGTGGTGAATTCAGTCAGGTGTAGTTGTGTAATGACAGTTTGATTGCTACTGGTGCCACATTGTTCATGGAAATTCGTCAAAGTGTCAAGTGCACCACAGTAAATAATGACTTTGCCCATGTGATCATATTTTAGCCGTCAGGCACAACACATTAACGGCACTAGGGTGTAAACAAAAATCAGCCTCAAAGGTATTCTCTGCTAAGATGACATATCTAGTCTAGTCATGAAACTCTAGATTGATAGCTTGATCGGTCCTTAACATGCAATCTTCTGGCAATCACTTCATTTACTACATGGCACAGCTGATTGGCCATGAGCTTGCTTGCTTCAGATTTAAATAGTCTGGCTGTAAGTTGGTCCCGCAGTGCACCGGTTCCTCTGAAACCCTCCACCTCCCCCAGCACCACCTGTCTAGATCTGCTACAGGATTTATTTAAACCTGTTCATGCAGCAGCAGCAGGATATCTTACATGCTTGAAGCAGCATTTCTGTGTATCGTTTCCAGGATTTCAGCATTGTACAAGTCCATACTAGTTCTGCAGCAGTGTAGCAGATAGGGTCCACCAAGACCAAAGACACGAACATTGTCATAACCAGATAATTATTCAAAGAGTTGCCATCATTGAAATCAACAGAGTGAGCCGGACACAATGACTGAATGTAGAAATGTGGAAACCTGCATAGCTGTATAAACCTTCAGTACAGAGGTCTTGCTGTCTTTAACTGAACATGTGGTCAGTTGTTCTGCAAATTATCATCAAATAACAGCAAACAAAGTGGGTGAGCAAGCATTGCTGTAATGCATTTTTCAGTTTTGAAATCTCCAGAAACTCTTTTTGCTTGGTATATCTTGGTCAACATTTATGTCAATGTTCAACTGAGTTCCTGCATCTGCCAGGTTCTGGTTCAGTGGAGTTCATGCAGACTAGTGGTTAAGATCTGGGCTATTACCAGAAGGCTGAAGGTTTGAAACTCGCAAAGGATTGTGGAAACACTTCCACTGGCCACTTCCAATCAATCCCAATGGGTATTGCTTTAGTAATAATAAAGACTCTATTGGTGTTTATCAGATGGTGTTGAAGGCTCTTGACCAAAGGCTGGAATACACTACACAATTTCTGCACAGATAAATGTCCTGTAGTATCCATTGGTGTCTGATCAAAACAGAGCCACCTTCACAGTTGATATATATATATATATATATATATATATATATATATTTTTTTTTTTTTTTTTTTTATCAGGCTGCAATATTATTCTAATCCACTAGGGACACCAGGGGAATTAATATTACAGTGTCTATTTACACTAAGTGCAAATGGCCTGTCTTGTTGGCAGAGGCTTACACTAACTTTGCCCATAAACATGTAATTGGGCTGGTCAAAATCACCTTCTGCTGAACTTTATTTCTCCCTTTCAAATCATATATCACATTGGAAAGGCATATATTTTTAATAAAAATGAAGGAAACGATTGAAAAGTTGAAAATTAAGTGTGGTGTAGGGTTATGGTAGCTTATATTGTCATAATGATTTAAAATAAAATTATAATTTACACTCAATATGTTATTATTGCATTCTGTTTTATAATGTATTACAATATTGAGATGCAGATATTTGCAACTATTTGCAATAAGTATTATTATTAAGTATTAATACATATTGTGAATAGCATCTATCACTATTTTCATTTAGTGTAAATAGCATCTTTCACTAAGAAACGATACTATTTGCACTTAGTGTAAATAACATATATTGCTATTAACCCTTGCAACTGAAGCGTAGTTGAAAAATTGTGATGGAGTCAATAAAGTGTGCAGATGATGTTATGCCTAGACGCAGCTATGTTTTTTTTTTATTTCAGTCACATGAATGTACAATATTTTAGTTTGACAATGATTTTAATGTAGTGCAATTTATTACTTACTAATATTTGTATTTTATGGTACTAAATTATATTTATGAAATAGTCATGACCTATGTATTACCTGTTAATCAAGTAATAAAATCTCCAATTTAACTCCATTTGTTCTCTTTTTAAAGAAGACACTTGGCAGACTATTGCTAAAGTGAAGCGGGGAGAAGTAAAAAAAAAAAAAAAAAAAAGTATATATTTTCTGTATGTATTTTCCAACATGTTTAACTCTAAGGGTGCATGAAAATCAAAGCCATAAATCTAAAATTATGTTCTAAATTTGAGGTTGATATCACAACATTTTAAGCATTTGGGTCCATTTAACCATTTTGAATCATGTGCATGATTTGTGTGTGTTCACACTGCAAGTTTCAAAACCTATACCAGTTTTGTAACATTCCAATGAAGTAAAAATAAATAACTAATTTGGTCAAACATTAAGAATTAAACAGCACTAAAGGGTAAACTATGTTCTATATTATGTATCTATATTCTTCTTCTTTTACTCCTGGAAATGGCTATATTGTGTTTAACCACGGCAGTTCTACAGGGGTGCTAGACAGTGCTAAGCACCCTCAAACGAAATCAATAACACGAGAGAGAGTTTTAAATTTCATTGATTCTAATGTATCTTTGTGAGATCGCGACGAACTAAGAAGAGTGACGGCTTTTTATTACAGTATAAACTGACACCACATATATATATATAGGTTGTATATAGGTATAAGGTTAGAGCACCCTCGCTAATTTAAGAAGCACCCTCAGTGATTTGATTCTGGAGCCTGTGTTTAACTGAGAATGAGAACTACTAGCTTTTTGATGGGCTATCAGCCCAATGCCTGCTAGAAAAGCATCTGTCTATGTGCGGGACCTATCCTTGATCAGGATAAAGAGAGCTGGTATCACTACATGGGAATGGCAGGGATTCCTGGAAGTACGTCTAGGGAACTCGAAGCTGTGGAATGAGAGCCAGTCCACTTCCATGCCTGCTCATGAATATAAATAGAGTCTGGAATGTCATAAATCAGAAATGCTGAGAGAGTGATGTGGCCTGGATGCTGTTACTTTCCTAGCCGCTTCGCCCTCTCTTCACCACATTTCTGCTTGATTTCTCCTCACCCTCAAAGATCAGGTAACACAAAGAAGAGCAGACCTGGGTCTGGCACTCACAGAACACAAGTGCATTCATCAAGCCTCCGGTCAACCGCCTGGGGTGGAAGACGTGACAGCAGAAGGAATTTGGCAAATTTGCCGGAGTTCACTGGTGCTAATCAGAAGGAGCGAACAGGATGTGGGGCTCCTGCTCTCCACCTGATTACCACCAAATGGAGCACCGGCCTGAGCCGTAGAGCCAGCTGCTGGACGGCAGGAAGAACTGGGTGTAGACGGTGTGTGGAGGGCAAAGGGTGAGGAGCATTTGATGACGTGATGGTATGTGCTGGCATCGGAGGTGTCTTGAACAGGAAGTGCTCCTGACACTTCAGAGTGCTGTGTGAAGTGATTATTCAAGTTTGTATATTGGAGCAAAGTTGGCGTGCTACAGACACACATTTATGACTGAGAAACTGAACAAATGCAAAATAAGTTCAGTCTTGAACGTGTCAGTTACGTTGCTGTCTGCGGAGGGTCAGAAAGCTCTCGGATTTCATCCAAAATATCTTAATTTTTGTTCCAAGGATGAACAAAAGTCTTACAGGTTTGAAACGGCATGAGGGTGAGAAATTAATGAGAGAATTTTCATTTTTAGGTGAACTATCCCTTTAAGTGGGTCACAAAGTACTTTAAGTTCATATTTTTGCTTTTGATATGCATTTAACCATATTGCATTTTTATGTAATTGTAAGTAACATTTTATATAATTAAGTCTCTGAAAACATAACATTCAGTTTTATTTAATTAAAGTCTGTTATTTCCATAATAAGTACCAATTTTTTTTTTTTTTTAAAGTAGGAGTTCTTATTTTTCACATCATTTAACAGCTGTTTCATGCTAGAAACTATACTCCTGTGTGTTTTTTGGTGTGTTAGGTGGGGTTGTGTCTCTAGAGGGAGGATCTTTGTGATCTGGGTGTGTTGGGTCAGTTCTCAGTGTGATCGCTGTGCATGCTGGGACGTCACTTCACATCCACTCGGTCCGTGTGGGTCTTTCTTTGGCTCTGCTATTCACCTCTCATTCTCATTCTCTCTCTTTCCGTTCTCTGTCTTAGTCTGTCTTGTCTCTACAAAACTCATGATCTTTTATTTCCCGCTGTTCTGATTTGTTGCCCGTTTTTGCTTGCGTAGTTCACACCTTCTCTCTCTGTCTTTCTCTCATCTGAACTCTTGCAGCGCGTGATGGAGTCTGGATGAATCCTGCTGTGACTGATCTTTGTTTTTAAGGTTCTTAGTGCAGTTCTTCTCTAACAACACCCAAACTTGTAATGGGCTGAGACGAGGACTGTGTTTGATATTGTACGGAATAAACTTAGGAAAAATAATCTGAGATGCAATTTTGCATCTCATTAACTCAATTTCTATCTAATTTTAGTTAACATATACTTGTCATGACATCCTGCTGTTTGATATGTTCCATCTAACACTATGTGAAAGATTTTACAATTCTTTTTTTTTTTTTTAATCTTTTATGAGCTCATATGTATTGATACTGAAAATTATGAAAATTATATGAAGAAAACTCCCTCTAAAAATGTTTCCATTAGTCCCTCATTAGATTGTTTAATTTAAAATGAGTTTCACTGCCGCTCAAAAGTTGGGGATCAGTCAGATTTGTAATGTTTTTTTTTTTTTTTTTTTTAAGAAGTCTCTTATGTTCAACAAGGCTGCATTCATTTGATTAAAGAAACAAAAAAACAAAACTGTAATATTGCAAAATATTAATGCAATATAAAATTATGGTTTTTATTTTAATGTACTTTAAAATATAATTTATTCCTGTGATGCAAAGCTGAATTTTCATCAGCTGCTATTCCAGTGTCACGTGATCCTTCATAAATTATTCTAATATGCTGATAATTATTAGAATTATCAATGTTGAAAACAGTTGTGTTGCCAAATATTTCTTTTGGGACTTTTGGAACAGCGTTTATTCAAAATATATAAATCTTTTCTAACAGTGTAAATCTATCCTATCATTTTTTATTAAACGCATCTTTGGTGAATAAAAAAAAATAAAAATAAAAAAAATAAAAATAAAATAAAATAAAATAAAATAAAATAAAATAAAATAAAATAAAATAAAATAAAAAAGTACTGACCTCAAACTTTTGAACAGTAGTGTATATTGTTAGAAAACCTTTCTATTTTAAATAAATGCTGTTCATTGTAACCTCTTATTGA